>JAKZAP010000015.1:4990981-5158399 GCA_023053575.1 Branchinecta lynchi
CAGACGTGGTCGCTTGCTCCAATCGGTGGTAGATGATCGATACTTAGGATCTGCTCTGGATCGTCGGTGATCACAAGGTCGAGTAGTGAGGGAGTTTGTCCATCTCTGAACCTTGTTGGTGATTCGATAAACTGATACAGCGTGTTCTCTGCTAGGTAGTCGAGAAGAGGTGAATTCGTTCCATGACCTTCGTGACTTTGGGGGGTGTACCCTAGGCCGTCAACCCAACTTACATGTGGGAGGTTAAAGTCTCCCAGAACTAGAAGGTTCTTTGGTTTCTTATCTAGTAGGGACTGTAGGGCTTCACATATTACTAGTTCAGACTCCATTGGGTTTGGGCAGCTTGGGCTTCTGTAGAACGTGGCTAAAACTAGAGTTTCCCGGGGGAGCACAATCTCAAGAGCTATGAGTTCAACCCAGTCTAAAGCTTTATTAATACTGATTCTGCTTACCGAGGTGGTGGCCTTCACATAAACAGCGATTCCTCTTCTGGGGTTATCTTGCAAGTTTGTGAATAGGGAATATCCACCAATACCAATGTGGGCATCGTCCAAAGGGTTGCTCGTATACTTCGGCTTAATTTCGGTAACACTAATCACGTCAAAGTTGTTTTGTGCAGCCAAGACCCGTAACTCCGTCAATTTATTGGGCAAAGAGTCAACATTTGTACTCAAAACTTGGAGAAACTTGGGGCTTCGACATTCACTGTCCTGTGCTAAATCACTTTGGCTAGTCTCACTGGCAGTTTGTGCGTCTTTATAACTACTCGACACCGTGTCACTGTGTTCGTTGGTTTTGTCCGGTAGCTCAGAATCTTCTCCAGACAAGACGCTATGAAACTCATCGGACGACTGTTGCTCGTCTTCTGAATTAAATGAAACATTTGAACTATTTCCACAAACAATGTCTAACGAAAAACAACTATTCACTTTGAAACACAGATTGTCTGGCTGGTTAGGCCCACTATTTACATGAGTTGTTGTGTCACTTACGACTCCATCAAGTTGCCCGACAAGACAGGGCTCGCGGGCAGACGCTGGTTTTTTGATACGATGGTATTCCCTCGGATTACAATGTCTTTCTCGCCAGCATCTCGCCTTCTGTACAGTTCTGCATACAAAGCTTGTCTCTTTGCTCTTTCCTCCTTTGATACATCGTTCCGGAACTGTACTGTTGCTGTTGCTTTCTTCTCGTAGGACTTTTGTAGTATATCCTTCTTTATTTTCAGGTTGGGAACCGAGAACAGAATTGGTGGGGCTTGCTGTGCGTTTTGTGCCCCTTAACTTAAACCCCCTCCCCTAAATGTAGGGCTACAGAGCCCATATACGAACTCGACCTTACTCTTGACCCAAACAATCCTCACACCAAGTTTCATCAAAATATCTCATTCCCTTCGAGAGTTATAGTGCGCACATACGGACGGACGGACAGACTGACAACTTTTGCGATGTCATAGGTATCCCGCCACTTACGTTTTGGGATCCCAAAAACTTTGTATCGGGAAAATGGCCTGGATTTTTTTTATTCCCGAGAGTGTACGTAAGAGAATCAGAAAATGGTCCCTAACCTGAATCACTGGTACCACTTATTCTCCTTTAACGTCCATTCTTCTTCCTTCATATTAGGCGAGTCGCAATTTATGTACTGTCGTAAAATAAAGGATCGAGCCGGGTCAAGTTCGGTTCCACCGGAATCCGGTGAGAAGTATGGGTGGAGTAAGTCAGGTGAGTTCGGTGCGCTTCATTTACTCCGCTTTCTGAAAACGGCGGGTTATAAATAAATTACTTACTTACTTACTTAGACACAACCCTAATCCTTATCATTACCGGTTTACCGGAATGTCCTAACTTGGTGCAGTTGAAAAGCTGAGCGCTCATAGGTGATAACCCCAGGGTTGCCACATGTCGCACGATAGTGTGAAGTGTCACTCTATTTTTTGTTTGTCACTCTTGCGCTACGTAGGACACAGAATTCACTCTATTTATGAAGATATCCAGATTTGTCGCACAATAGTGTGACAATTCCAGAAAATACAAAAATAAACGCGGAATTCAACTCACTGCAAGTAATTTTAATGTATTCCACTCTTTCTGTACTACAAAAAGAGTTTGACTTTAAATTCAGTGGGAGAGAAGAAAAGTGTTATCCAATGGGCAAGAGTCTCCTAAAGATTCTAGCATGTCAGCAGCTTAATTACACCTTTTGCATTGAACTAATCCACCCGACTCGCTGATTTTTCCTGTAAAGTGAGGTGATTACGTGTTACGTACTATTATGTGAACTGAAAGCACTTTGGAATAAAGTATTCGCACGCCTACTTTTCGTTTGGACATGCTTTGGCCTAACATACTTCTCTTGTAATGTGAATCATTCTAGTCGTATGGTACTGGACAGTCTGTTATATGTCGAGGTCTGAACACAAAAACTGAAATTTTTTAAAGTCTTAATGCTTAGAGGATTCCAAAGCGATTTAGATTCCGCCGAAATACATTTTTGCATTAGTGATTCCTACCAAAAATGACCATTTCACTTTTTTTCATGAAAATAAAATTTCACTCCCAAATCACTCTATTTTTCAGCCAAAAGTCACTCTCTAAATTTTTCTAATGTGGCAACCCTGGATAAACCGCCTTTTATGACGAATTGAGTTGAAACAAATTTGCGTTCTTTTCTCTTTGCTATCATAATTTTCACTGTAACTGGAATGGTGACGCGAAACTGCAGGAAGGTTAAAATTTGATAAGATGCACGCATATTATTGGCTCCAGTTGGACCCAGGCCATACCAAATATTTTCACTTTTCATGCTATGTAAATACAGAAGGAGGTTTAGTGTTAATACTTTTTATCCCTATTGAGATACTTAGTCGACAGATGTCTTAACCAGCTTTTAATCGACTAACTTACAAAACTTTAGAGTGGTATATTTCGAGACTAGTTCGCTCCATTGGCAGGCTAAATCGATTTCTATACTTTTTTACTTTTTTTATGGAGTGAGCGAGTTTATTTCGTGATTTTCTATGGACTTGCAGCCTCTGGCTCAAGTGCCATATACCGATCACAATTCCGTCTGTTGGTCTGTCCGAGTTTTTTGTCACACTTTTTCGAGTTAGGGTACTTCCAGATGTGCTAGGGCAAAGAAACTTGGCAAGCATATCAGAGATCCGACCAAACTAACCTGGAAATAATCAGTTTCTCGATCCGGCCATATGCGGAGAAGTGGAGGGCGCTGGAAACTTGAAAATTGAGGGCATTTTGTCACACTTTTTCAAGTTAGGATACTTCCAGATGTGCTATAGGACCATGAAACTTGGCAGGCATACCAGGGACTCGACCAAAGTAACCTGGAAATAATTAGTTTCCCGATCCGACCATATGCGGGGGAGTGGAGGGCGCTGGAAACTTGAAAATTGAGGGCATTTTGTCACACTTTTTCGAGTTAGGGTACTTCCAGATGTGCTAGGACCATGAAACTTGGCAGGCGTATCAGAGACCCGACCAAACAAACTTAGAAATATTCAGTTTTCCGATCCGACCATTTCGGGGGGGGAGTAGAGGGCACTGGAATCCGGGAAATCGAGTAGTGTGTAACTTTCGAACGGATGATCGGATTGTAATGGAACTTAATAACTGAATATATTACATATATGGGATGTTCCGTTTAAATTCTTGATCGGTTTCGGTAGCCAGGGGGGATTTGGAGGAGGGGGGGAGACCGGAAATTTCAAGAAACGGTTAGAATGGAGGGATCGGAGTTAAACTTGCTGGGAAGAATAAGCATTTTCTGTAGATAAATAGTTTAGGCAATTGTACTGGATCCGGACAATTAGGGGGAGGGTCCCGGAATTCCGGTGATGGCGGTTTGGGGGATTTTCACCATGAAACTTGGCAGGCATATCAGGGACCGGATTAAACTGACTTCATAATAAAAAAAATTGTCGTTTCGGATGGAACTTATAAACTGCAAAAAAGGAAAAAAAAAACGTATTTGACTGTGGTACCCGGTTTGGGATCCCACAAAACCTTTTGTCGTTTTTGTAACGCATGATTAAGATCAGTTCCTCAGTTTTCCGACGTTTCCGTTGATTTTCCACAGGCTTCCTGTCGCTGCGGAGATGACGGACTGTACTTTTTGCTCCGAAAGCTCTCATAAGGCTTGCAATCCGTAATGCGTCTCAGGTTGTCACAACACTAGCCTCTCCTTGACGGAGTCTTTCCCCTCTTTTTCCGTTCGGCGTTTAATTCTTTATCGAGGTCACCCAAGTAATCCAGATTATCAGGCTTGGTGGAATTGGCCTGGAAAATAAATGACCGGAATCGCCCCAGGGAGATTGGTCGAACAACGTGTGTAGTTGTTTAAGGATAGCATGCAACGTTTTCAATGACGGCGTTTTCTCTATCCCTATTGGTTAGCATTTAATCGAGGTCACTCAAGGAATCGAGGTTGTCAACCTCAGTGGAATTGGCCGGGAGAAATAATCGACCTGACGATGTTAGTGAGATGGAAAATCGTACTTATAACTGGTGTGCGAATGACTTGCGTAGTTGTTCGAGTAAAGCAGACGGTGGTTTCGGTTATCGTCGTTCTTCATGTGCCTGTTCTTTAGGTAGCCTACTTAAGAGTTTGATAGAGGTCACTCGGGGAATCCGGATTTTAAACTCGTTTGATGCTTCCATGACTATATTCTTCTCTGTGTGTTTGCCTAGCTCTTAATACGCTGATCGAGGTCACTCAAGGAATCGAGGTTGTCAACCTCAGTGGGATTGGCCGGAAAAAATAAACTGACCAGAAAATTCGGAACGAGATACAATTTATAGAGGCGAAAGCCTTATTATTGCAATTGTATTATTATTTCTATTATATTATTCTTATTAATTTTTAGAGGAGGCTGTATTTGATTGATGAATGGCGTGTGTCATTGTTGAAGGTTGAATAGTTAAAGACGACTCTTTCAATTTCGGTGTTTACTGTCCCTTTAGTTCTTAATCGAGGTCAGTCAAGGAATCTTAATTGTTAACCTCAGTGCAGTTGGCCTGGAGAAAATAATTGACCGGAAACTGTTATGCAGAGGGAAAGCCGTACATCTAAATGGTATACCTTAATTACCTTAGTTCGCACTTCGGAGCGAATTAAGATCAGTCTTGATCTGTTGAATCGCTCCGTCATTGATGATGTGATGATTTGTTAGGCATCAGATGCATCCCAGTTGTATTTCCACGGCACATCATACCACTCTTCATCTAGCGACTTTTTGAAGGCTTCCTCGTTGGGTGCTGATATCATGTCGTTGGTCAGGCTGTTCCATGCGTTGACAACTCGGCATGAGAAGAACTGTTGTCGTTGTCGGGTTCTAACAGATGGCTTAAACAGCTTCTTAGAGTGTCCCCTCTCTGGACAATGGGCATAACAATTAGGGGTTGTTCTTGTGAGGTCAGCTTATATGTCATAAGCATGTCGAGCTCGCCGTCGTCGAAAAACAAGTATGTGAATGGTGTACGTAGTTGTTCAGTTAAAACAGGCCGTGCTTCGATGATCTTCTTTCTTCATGGCCTTGTTCTTTCGGTTGCCTACTTAATAGTTTGATCGAGGTCATTCGGAGAAACCGGACTTCAAGGTCGTTGGACTTTGCCGGGCGAAAAAATGCCTGCAAAATCCAAAGAGAGTTGGGAAGTGTAGGGAATGCTCTTTCTGATTGATTACTGTCGTGCGTAGTTGTTAGAACATAAAGCTCAGTGCATCTACAATCCGGTAAGATTCCGCCGAGGATTCTGCATGCGGAAACGCGACAATTCCGCCGCGACAAAACGAAATTTTGCCTCAGATTTGAAAGGTCCACTGCTTAGCCTACAGTCAGGTGATGTTCATTTATTTCCGAACGTTTGCAAATTCTCTGTTCATTAAAAAATGTCTTGTTTATATAAAATATAGGAGATGTATGTAAGTTTGAACAGTGCTGAGGAGTACAAAAAAAATGCAAGCTTTGACTGACCAGTATTTTACTATTATTGCAGCAAGGGAATGAAATATCGCTGTTCAACTGTAAAGAGATAAACTGTAAAATTAACAATACCTCTTGTACAGGGCTAGTAAACATTTAAGTTTGCCTACCTGGTAGCCTGCATTCAGCGGACACTTGAAACTAAGATTTGTCTCTAAAAAAAACATGTTATTGCAGCTCACATTAAATAGGTCGTATAAACATTTAAAAATTCACGACACAGCTTATTAATTTTTCAGTTCTCAGAGTACAATTTCGCATGCGTTTTAAAATTCCCTCCGGAACAAGACGAAAGGTTTCGATGGGATCCCAAAAGTTCAAATTTGTCCAGACAATGGGGTCTTGTCTTCGCCAGATCCAGTCTTCGCGACTCCTTGAACACTTTTACTATTAAAATTTAGAAACAGATTAAGGTCAAATAGCTAATCATATGAGAAAACAAGTTCAGATATGGATTCAGCATGTGTGTTTACCCTTTTAAGTCGTATCTATTTTGACGAAGCAGATCGAAACTTCCTGCCTTACTTCTGCCAATTTTCCGGTTTTGGCGGATTTCCAGAACTAGTCGTCCGAAAATAAGCTCAAAAACGAATTCACCATGTCCCGTTACCCCTACATCCAACCTCTAATCAACTTCAGATTAAACTTTTACTTTTTACAAATTTTCCGGTTTCAGCCGAATTCCGAGCGATCTATACGCCCGGTGATAAAATGATTGTCGTATGCGAATTCAGCATGTCTACTATCCCGCAAATCGAACATCTTATCAAATTTAAATAAAACTTTTACTTCAAACGAATTCTTCGGTTTTAGCCGGATTCCGGTCGAACTAATTGTCCGGCGAGAAAAATGTTTTCATATTCGGACTCAGCACGTTTATTTCCCCCTAAATCGATTCTCCAATCATTTTCATATTAAACTTTTACTTTTCACAAATTTTCCGGTTTTCCCCGGATTCCAGTGAACTATTTGTCCGGCGAGAAAATAAATTTCATATTCGGATTCAGCATGTCTCCTTACCTCTAATTCGACTATTTCATTAGCTTTTAAAACATATTTTTTGCTCCCTCTAATTTCAAACCCCTCCCCCACTCCTTAATAAAGAGCTACATAGCCCATCTTCGAATTTGACCTGTACTTTGACCTAAAGAGTCCTCATGCCAAGTTTGATCAAAATGTATCAACCCGTTCGAGAGTTATCGTGCTAACAGACGGACGGACAACTTTTGCGATGTCATAGGTATCCCTCAACTTACGTTTTGGGATCCCAAAAAGTAGAATATTTTCTACTCAAATCGGAACGAAGTTATCGGACTGAATCCGTATGCGATGGGTAACATTCCGGAGCGGAGAAGGAAATTCGCAGCGGACTGCGAAATTCCAACTGTGTGTGTACCCCACTTAAGAGGCGAAGTTTTCGATGACGGTGTTTTCCTGTCCCTAATCCTTTGGCAGGGGCGTCACTAGCCTTTTACCTTTGGGGGGGGGACGTCCGGTTTGTGCCGACGGACTGAAAAATGTGCCGACAAAACACGCCGTTGCGCGGCAACGGCGTACATTTCCCGCCAGCACAGAATAGAATCGGGGTAAAACTAAACTGTAATGCATCAGTTGAGATTATTCCTTTGATGTAATTTCGTATTTTAAGTTCACATATCTGGCTTTTCATTTTAGCCTTCGCTAAAAAGCGAAGCTTCCAACGACTGTATCAAGAACAAGTTAAACTAAGCGCCGTAGGCTAAATTTTTTAAATCTGCCTTTTTTTTCCGGAAAAATTTAGCTATACCTAGTTCTAGATTTTAACGTGTTTCAGCGAATTTCAATCCTAAAACGCCAAGCTAAATGAAACACTGTTCTTCTAAATAAAGAATACTACAAAATGCGCCGCAGGCGAAATTTGTGTGAACTAACTGTAACAACGCATCAATTGAGGTTATTCCTTGGTATAATTTCGAATTTTAAAGTTCACATATTCGGCTTTTCATTATAACTTTCGCTGGAAAGCGAAGCTTCCAACGACTGTACCAAGGTAAGTTAAACCAAGCGCCGCAGGCGAAACTTTTTTAATCTGTTTTTTTTTGCGGAAAATTCAGCTATAGTACCATACAATTTCCGGCTTTTAACGTTTTTCAAACCCCAACAATTTCTATCCGAAAAGGAAAACTAAATGATACACCATTCTTCCAAATAGGGAATACTACAAAACTTACTGTAATGCATCAGTTGACATTGTTCCTTTGATGTAAATACATATATTTAATTTCACATATTCGGCTTTTCGTTTCAGCTTTTGCTAAGAAGCGAAGTATCCAACGACTGTACCCAGAACAAGTTGAACTAAGCAACGCCGGCGAATTTTTTTTTTAATCTGTATTTTTCCGGAAACATTTGCGACCGACAAATGTTTGCAGAATTTGATTTCTTACGTATAAAAGACCCGGTGTGCGGACAAGAACATCGACGCCCGACAAAAGCATTCACAATTCGATTTCTTCTGTGTTTTGCCCGACAAGATTGTAAAGAACTTTATTTTTTACGCGTATGTAGAAGCCTATGTACCGACGAGACTTGAACTTTCGGCATGCGCCCGATAAAAAAGTTACAGAATTTGATTTTTTTTTTTTTGTAAAAAGAACCCGATGTGCCGACGAGAATACCGACGCCCGAGAAAACCATCGAGCATTTGATTTGGTCTGTGTTTTGCTCGACTAGACTGTACAGAACTTGATTCATACGTGTAAAAATAACCCCTTGTGCCAATGAAACTTAAACTTCCTGGGTGCGCCCGACAAAGTTTGCAAAATTTGATTTCTTACGTATAAGTAGAACCCGATATGCCGACGAGTTGACCGACGCCCGACAAAAGCATAAACAAATACTCCTTCTGGATTTCTTATGTATAAAAAGAACCCGATGTGCCGATGAACCGAGGCACGACAAAAACCTGCAGAATTCGATTTCTCCAGTGCTTTGCCTGACAAATGTTTGCAGGATTTCATTTCTTGCGTATAAAAGAACCCGATGTGCCGACGAGTCGACCGACGCCCGACAAAAACTTAATTTGTTTTTATTTCTTCTGGATTCCTTCTGTATAAAAAGAACCCGATGTGCCGACGAGAATACCGAGGAACGACAAAAGCATGCAGAATTTGCCCGACAAACGTTTGCAGGATTTTATTTCTTGCATATAAAAACATCCGATGTGCCGACGAATCGACCGATGCCTGATAAAAAGCATAAAAAATATTATTTTTTCTGTGTTTACCGGCGCTTCGCGCCGACAAACAAGTGAACTTTCGCCGGGCTTCGCCCGACGAAAGTACTTTCTCAGGACCTTTAGGGGGGGGGGAGTCCCCCCCCTCCCCCCCCCCCATAGTGACGCCCCTGTCCTTTGGTACTTAATAGAATAGAATTTATTGCACAAAAAGCCTGAGATCATGGCAAAAATGGTTACAAAAAAAGAGAACACTTGAACGAAATAGTAGAACTAAACTAAAGGAAAGGAAATTCTGTCTGTGGGCGAAAGCTACTTTTAGGAACCTTACCAGCCTCTTCAAATCTTGAAAACACTTACTTCAAGTAACGCTCATCATCCATACTTCATCATTTATTGTAGTTACATTCCCAAAAATCTCAACCCGCAGGTCACCTAGCTCACGGCATTCACACATCAGATGTAACAAATTTGAGCTTGGTCAATTAAGGAATCCGGATTGTCAAGCTCGGTGGAAGGGGCCGAGCAAGAAACTAACCAGAAAATCTAGAGAAAGATGGACAAGGGGGGGGGGGTTGTAGGTGACTAATGCTTAGTCAGCGTAGTTTGTTAATGTATAAGAGACGATGCCTTCACTGATAGTGATTTCCCTGTCTCCTTTTCTTTGATAATTAGTATGATAGTCGAGGTCATCTGGGAATCCGGATTGTCAAGCTCGGTGGAATTTTCCGGGTAAAACAGCTGACTCGAATATTCGGACAGAGATTGAAAGCCGTAGAGGAATCTGTATCTGACTGATGTACTACGTCCGTAATCGTTAAAGTATAACAGTTTTCGATGACGGTGTTTTCCCTGTCCCTGTTTTTTCGGTACTTATAGTTTCCTTGGGGTAATTTGCGAATCTGGATTGTCAAGGGGAATCGGCCGGAAAAAAAGGACCAGAAAATCCTGATACAACAGACAATGTGCACTCGATTAATTTGGTTCTCAGGAAGCAGCGTCATCACCATCTACTAGTTCGTTTCTTTTAATCGTCACATATATTACATATACTTATATCTATTTATTTATTATTTATTTCAAAATATAGCCAACTGAGGCTGCTACATAACAACTCATTTATATACACTAAAAAAAAAAAAAAAAAAAAAATATACTGAAGGCAGGAAGCCTCCAACAAACAAAGTACTCAATCAGGATGGGTTGAACCACTCAATCAGGATGGGTCGAACCCACAGTAAATTTCTTTCCCCCATGAAAACCACAGAGGCAGAGACAGGCGCATTTGCCAGACCACACAGAATCACCAGCAGAAAAGGACCAGAAAATCCTGATACAACAGACAATGTGCACTCGATTAATTTGGTTCTCAGGAAGCAGCGTCATCACCATCTACTAGTTCGTTTCTTTTAATCGTCACATATATTACATATACTTATATCTATTTATTTATTATTTATTTCAAAATATAGCCAACTGAGGCTGCTACATAACAACTCATTTATATACACTAAAAAAAAAAAAAAAAAAAAAAATATACTGAAGGCAGGAAGCCTCCAACAAACAAAGTACTCAATCAGGATGGGTTGAACCACTCAATCAGGATGGGTCGAACCCACAGTAAATTTCTTTCCCCCATGAAAACCACAGAGGCAGAGACAGGCGCATTTGCCAGACCACACAGAATCACCAGCAGAAGATTGCTCGACGCCAGAATTCGAGACTGAAGAGAAAGAAGAGGAACGACGGATTTCATATTCTCGGCTCATTCGTTACATATAAGTCCGACAGGTCTTTTAACTTGGCCGTTTCCGGTATTTCAACCCCAAGGCCCAAAGGCATCTTTGACAATTTCCATTAAATCTTCGGCTGCTACACCGTCAAGACTTTGAGATTAGCGCGCTAGTGCCATCCGAGTCCTCCAGTCAGGATTTCTTCGGCAGTGTTATATAATCACTGCCTTGTAAAATTTCACTGCCGCGTCTGAATCTCGCGACCTAGGAAAAGTTCACTACCAATCGGAAGCAATTTCCTGCTGAGAAACTTCAGCTTCGTTATTTCAGAATTGTTTGCCATGGTTGTATAATAGCTGCGGTTGCACTCCGGGCTGTCTCTGGTGTTTAGTCACCAGTGTCCGGTTCTTCCCTTAAAACGCGTTTTTTTGGTTCACCTGTGAGTTGATGAAAACTGGCTAACTCGTCGCTGAAGCCGTGCTCTCTAGCAGGTTCTGGTTAGTCCGCACCGGTGAGATAAAACCGGACACTGGCTAGTTCAAAAACGGGTTATAAGACTGGTGAGAAGTCACCGATGCATGCAAAAACGGCTTATAAGAAAAACCGGAGACCACCGGTGAGAACTCCCGGGACAAAGAACGCAGCTAATAACCGTCTTTAGACTTTCTCTTTGATGTGCGGGTCTCATTCCGTGAATCTGCAGAGATAGGAACGTTTTGGTGTCTTCACACATCCTGTATCCCGCTTTGGTATATTTGTGTGTGAACTATTTTCGCAAGACGTTAGTAAGCCATCGCTGGTTCAAATCCCGCCTGAGGAACACGTTTACAGTCAAATGCCTTTGGGTGTTTTTTTCGTGTGCGCTCGAGCTCTGCTGTCAGCAGCGGAAAGTGGTAATGATAAATTTTTTTTGTAAATAAAGATAACCTGGAACCCAGGCCCGTATCCAGGAATTTATTTAGGGGGGGGGGGGGTGCCTGCGGGTCGGACAAAAAAAAACATAGATCAGAGGGAAAAGCCTATAAAAATGATTATTTGTGTATGTTTCTGGGGGGGGGGATTCAACCCCCTACCCCCCCCTGGATACGGCCTTGTTAGAACCTAACCTTGAACCTTGGATGTGAAATATCCTTAGACGCTGACAGTTTTGGGGAGGAGAATGGATGTAGTAGCCTAATTATAGTTTTGTTTTCTGTTTATATTGTTCTTACATTTCTGCTTGATACCCTTCGGATACTCTTTACGATTAAGTCCGAAACACGCCAATGACTCAAGGGAAGAACAAGAAAAGTCACCCAAGCGAATCCTCAAAATTGACTCGAATCCTATGTGAACCAATCAACAACGTTTGTTGCGCGGACGTCTCTGGAGTTTCGCTAGGTAAACCGCGATCTTTCGTCGGCACAAAGAATTAGTAATCTAGAGGAATTTGGTAGTCTCTTTTCTGAACCTAAAGATATGAGAAAACATATACATTGATTAACCTTTAGTCTCCCGCAATATAAGTGTTTCATATCAAGAAATATTTGTATATATGTACCGTTTATAGCCCCCATATCTATAAATAAATGGTTTATTCGGTAGCGCATACAGTGCTAATGTTCGCAGGCCCGTATCCAGTTTTTTTTTGTGGGGGGGGTGCCTTTCGGGGGGGGGGAGGGTGCCTGCGGGTTGCACAAAAAAAAAGACATACATCAGAGGGAAAAGCCTATAAAAATGATTATTTTTGTATGTTTCGGGGGTGGGGTTAACCCCTACCCCCCCCCCCCTATTACGGCCTTGAATGTTCGTATCCTCTTACATTGTTGTTGCGTTGTAATGTTGTATTGCGTGTTGTTGTTGTTTTTCTCTTTTCTGTTTTGTTTACTCCGTCTAGGTCCCCTCGGGCCAATTTTGATGGGAAATACGTTTTTTCATTCATTCATTCACATATTCCGACTGAAATCGAGCTGGACAAAATGAAACAGATTTTAGCCCGATTTCAGGTTAGTTTCTTCCTCGGATCGACCGGAATTTCGTCCTAGAGCTCGTCGATGTAAAGTGGGATATTTTTGAACTGGAAACTGTCACAAGACACTAAGCATATACTATAAAAATCCTAATTCTTCTGAAACAAGACCAAAAGTTTCGATGGGATCCCAAAAATTCAATATTTGACCCAGACAATTGGGTCTTGTCTTCGCGAGATACAGTCTTCGCCAGACTCCTTGAACATTTTTACTATTAAAATTCAGAAACAGATTAAGGCCAAATAGCTAATCATGTGAGAAAACCAAGTTCAGATTTAGATACAGCATGTGTGTTTACCCCTATAAGTCATATCTGTATTGAACTACTTGTCCGGCGAAAAAAGAAAGCTAAAAAACGAACTCAGCGTAACATCTTTCCCCAGAATTGAACATCTAATCAACTTCAAATAAAAATTTAACTTATAAGAAAATTTCCGGCTCCAGCCGGACTCCGATCGAACTTTATGCCCGGATAAAAATGATTGTCATACGCGGATTCAGCATCTCTTCTTACCCCTAAATCGGACATCTAATCGACTATAAATAAAACTTTACCTTTTAATAATTTTCCGGTTTTGGCCGGATCCCGGGCGAACTACTTGTCCGGGTAGAAAATTGTTTTCAAAGAAGGGTTCAGCATGTTTTCTTGCCCCGAAGTTGAACATCCAATCAACTCCAAATTAAACTTTCACTTTTAACAAACTTTCCGGTTTGGGCCGGATTCCGGGCGAACTACCTATCCGGCAGGAAAATGGTTTTCACCGTCGAGTTCAGCATATCTTCCTGCCCCTAAACCGAACATCTCATCAACTTCAAACAAGACTTTTACTTTTAACAGACTTTCCGGTTTTGGCCGGATTCCGGGCGAACTACCTGTCTGATGACAAAATGGTTTTCACGATCGTGTTCAGCATGTCTTCTTACCCCATAATCGACTATCACATTATCTGTTTAAAACTATTTCATTTGTCCCTTAATTTAAACCCCCTCCCCCACCCCTAAATGTAGGGCTACAGAGCCCATCTACGAACTTGACCTTACTCTTGACCCAAAGAATCCTCACACCAAGTTTCATTAAAATATCTTATTCTCTTCGAGAGTTATAGCGCGCACAGACGGACAGACAGACGGACAACATTTGCGATGTCATAGGTATCCCTCCACTTACGTTTTGGAATCCCAAAAATGCCTCCGGAATATATGGACAGAAGACCTTTTGCAGACGGATATCGAGAAAGAGAAAGGAACCGGAGATACTGGGAAGGAAACACCACCTACTCCAGTAATGCATTCACATTCATTTACTCGTTCATTCTTTTAGTCACGAACTGAAAGACCAACAAATAATGGGCTGATTTCGGTATTTTCGAATGTTTTTCTGCCTGTCTTGACAATTTCGAGCTGGAAATCACATTTTTGGGATCCCAAATTGCAAGTGGAACCTGTGACTTCGTAAAAATTGTCAGTCTGTCTTCCGTCCGTTTGTAAGCACGATAACTCTCTGGGGGGAGAGGTTTCAAATAAAGGGGCCAATTTGCGGAAAACACCAATCCCTACCCTATCCCTTTAACCATAAGCAAAAGCTCTGTCTCGATGACGGCACATTTTACACTAACGTACGTATTCTTTGGGTTTAGTCATGGCGGCAGACACATGGTAGTCTGTCTTGTCGTGTACTCATGTCGTGTCGGTGGGTCGAAGGGGTTGAAATATGTTGTTCAAACTTCGTATGAGGATTCACTGGCAACTTACAGGCCAAGTCCGTAGATGGGTCCTTATGATATTTAGAGGCAGAGGAGGGCGCTTCGAATTAAGGTTGAAAAAAGGTATGTTTTATAAGCCAATGACGATTGGCTTGTGAGGGGTCGCTGAGTCACTGAATCCATATCTTAACTTGAGTCACCCCAAAGTCGGCCGAAAATTGAAATTTGGTTGAAGCTCAAGTTGTTTCTGAAGTCGATTAGAGATTCCGTATCGGGGTAAGGAGACATGCTGAATTGAATTTTGAACTTTATTTCCATGACAGATAATGGTGGGTTTACACACTGCGTAAAATCCGAGCGTATTTTAAGCACGTTTCGAGCTTGAAAAAGTTTCTAGCAATACGGATGTATTTGAGAAATCGGTCCGTTTTGTATCTAAATACGTCCGTATTGCTAGAAATCTTTTCAAGCTCAAAACGTGCGTAAAATACGCACGGATTTCAAAATAAGCTCGGATTTCAAAATACGCTCGGATTTCAAAATACGCTCGGATTTCAAAATACGCTCGGATTTTATGCAGTGTGTAAATGGACCATAAGCTGTCAAAATTTGCCAAAACCCGGAAATTTGGATTGAAAGGTTCTCCTGTCACTGTCAATAACTGTTTTGCTCTGCATGCAGTTCGCCGGAAATTCTGCCAAAATACCAAGCTTTTTGTCAAGAAAAGACCTTTTTGAAGTTGATTAGGATGAGATATTGGAGTAAACATCCTTGCTGAATCCATTGCCAAAAGCTCCAAAACGGTAACATTGTTTTTGTACATATTCAAGAGGTGGGTTATGGATAAGTAGCAAAATGTTAAAGGGGTCAGGCGAAGACTCAGAAATCTGCAAAATCCGATTGTCTGCATCAAGAAGTCTAATAAATATTATTTTTTTTGGATCCCGTCGAAACCTTTGGTCTTGTTCAATAATGCATTTCCGAAATATCGCCCCTTCCGGTTGGGCTCGTTTGAATCAAGATGAATAGAAGTTCGTTTTTGTGGTTTGCTTCTTGAATAGATTATTTTCCATTCAGGTTTCTTTATGGTAAGTATTTCATGTTGGATCTTCTTCCGGTTTGGCTCGTTTGAATCAAGATGATGTGTTTGAATGGATGTTCGAAGTGATGCGACAATGGGATCCTTCTGTTTCCAGGGATCTAAAACCCCTCTAGGGTAGGCTTTTCATGCAGCTGGAACTCCGTTTCGGCTTGACTCGTTTGAATCAAGTTCATTGGTTTGAATGGAAGTTCGTCAGTGTGCTTTCTTTGCATCTTGCGTCTAAAATATATTTTATGTTTATCAGGAGTCAGAAAATCTTTTACTGTCGCCAAGATAATAAACATAGTGCTTCCTCCTAACGAAAAAGTTCACAGCCGACTTCATCCGTTTATATTAAGATAATAGAGGAAGGATCATTTAAATACAGTACCACCATTGCAGCAATTTATAGCGCCTCCCAATTCCAGACAAAATGATATTACGGGAACATTATTAGTTGCGACAAAAATACACAGTTTGGGATTTTTAAAGATCCATTTCCCTGAGATCTCTTAGGATATGTTCATTAGAGAGGGAAATGCTGTAATGTTTGTGATATTGTTCGTCTAGTATTGATCGTAAGGTATTCTTGGCCACAATCTGAGTCGAGCCTAGAACTTCCTAAGCTATTGCCCTGAAACAAAAAAAAATAAAAAAATTTCGTCGATGATTTGTATTTTTCATTTCTATCTGCAAATCTGTTGTTTTATTTGTGAGTGTTACGAATGATGTGCACTAGGATCAGAATATTTCAATGCATTGTAAATGCTTTAACCCTTTTCTTGTCTTGTCATTTTGGCGGAATAAAAACATTTGATCATTCATTCATTTTCTGGAAGAGGTGTAGACCAATGTTGGGATAATTCCTTCAAGTTTGTACTCAATTACTAAGTATCAAGTATTTCCAAATTTAGTACTTGAGTAACAATTCGGCCAAAACCGGAAAATTTGTTAAAAGTAAAAGTTTTATTTGTAGTTGATTAGATACACGATTTAGGGTCAAGAAAAGATGCTGAATCCGTATATGATAATTATTTTTTACCCGGAAATATAGTTCGCCCGGAATCCGGCTGGAACCGGAAAATTTGTTATAAGTTAAAATTTTAATTGAAGCTGATTAATGTTCGATATAGGGGAAGGAAGATACGCTGCATTCGTTTTTTAGCTTTCCCTTTTCGCCGGTCAAGTAGTTCCGGAATTCGGTCGAAACTGGAAAATTGGCAGAAGTAAGGCATGCAGTTTTCGTCAAAATAGATATGACTTATAGGGGTAAACACGCATGCTGAATACATATCTGATTGCTTAGCTATTTGGCCTTAATCTTTAATAGTAAAATGTTCAAGGAGTCTGGCGAAGACAAGACCCAATTGTCTGGATCAAATACTGACTTTTGAGGATCCCATCGAAACCTTTGGTCTTGTTTTCTGAAGGTTTTTAACTGCTGGATAAGTGCTCCAAAAAGAAGCATTTCATTCGAATACCAATGGGATGTTCGGAATATATTTGAGACACATGTTGTCGGTGAAACGTCCCCGATCGAAAAGTCCCTGGCGAAACGTCCGCATGACAAAACGTTTCTAAAAGTCCCCGTGGCTAAAAGTCCCCATGGCGAATCGTCCCCGGCTAAAATTAACCAAAGACCTTTATTTTTTTGGGGGGGGGATTTCGTGGTTTACATCAGACCGGGCATCCTTTCAAAGCGGATTAGTTTAAGACTAGAACAAGGAAATGATAGATTAAAATGGAGCCCACAATTAAATATTATTCTAAGCAATAGAAGGTTCACTAAAAGGATCTTGAACTTCCCATCCCATTTTTATCCACCATACGTTGATTTTTGCTTTCTCCTTGTATGCCTTTTTAAGCCAGATCAGGATTCTGCTTGTTTCCTCAGAGGAACTTATTGGTGATAAGAATATTACTATAAAGAATTTTCCTACATCTCCAATGCGACCTCTGAAGTTGTTTTTCCTCGGTCATGCGACTGAAGACCAAGGCGAACTTAAAAATCTCCGAGACGTTATGACCTTGGTTTCGACACGGGGACGTTTTGCCATGGGGACGTTTTGTCGTAGGAACGTTTTGTCACGGGGACATTTCGCCGTGGGGACTTTGTGCTGGAGACGTTTTGCCATGGGCAGGTTTCGTCGGTAACCTTGAGACACTACTTGAAAACTTATTGATAGTTGAATCCAAAGTATATAGGTCGTTTACTTAAGTAATACAAAAACAATGATTATTTATTTATTTTATTTCTTCAACGACCAAAAAGGGCCATACACACAAACATAACGACAACAAGAACATAACAGCAAAAACAACAGCAAAGAATTAGCTGTCTACCGGGACCGCATAAAGCACATGTGTCCACTCCTTCCACAGCGGAAGAGAGAGTCTAAAGTAAGGCCCAGTAAGCACCAAATGAGCGGATTAGTTGAGCTGAGGATCCTAGACTGAACCGAAAACACAGCTTTCCTCTTAAGCTCCCCAAACGAAGGTAGACTACCAGCAGCAAACATACAAAGCGTCTTCTTCGTGTTGAAAACTATATCGTTTTCACCGGCAAAACGATCGCAAATGCCCAGCAGAAGGTTAAGATCAGCCACAGTTGGAGCCAGGATCACAAAATCATCTGCATAGCTTATGTTATTAAAGCATGTATTGTTGATGAAACAGCCAACTCCTGTGCGAAAAAGCAAGATGTTCAGTTCATCAACGTACAGATTGTACAGTAGAGGTGAGAGTACCCATCCTTGGCGTACTCTTTTCTGTACACTAAATGGCTGACTAAAAAAGCCACTCCATTTAATCCTAAATTTCTGCAACTTGAACCAATGATACAGGGTACCAATTACTCGTATATCCACTCCTTTTTCACTCATTTTATCAAACAACTTTTCGTGGTTTACACGGTCAAATGCTGCTTTCGCATCGATGAAGCACACAAACACTGGGCTTGAAAACGTCCAAAAATATTGGATCACTGATTTAAGAATAATGGTGGGTTTACACACTGCGTGAAATCCGAGCGTATTTTGAAATCCGAGCGTATTTTACGCACGTTTGCTAGAAATGTTTTCAAGCTCAAAACGTGCGTAAAATACGCTCGGATTTTACGCAGTGTGTAAACCCACCATAAATATACAAAACTCGGTCGAGGATTTTTCCTTGAATCCGAACTGATAAAATGAAGAATCCACTTGTGGCAAGATTAAATCATACACACACTTCTCAAACAGCTTCGACACAACCCTCCGCCAGGGCTATTGGCCTGTAGTTGCTGAGAGAAGTCATGTCGCCGACACTAGATTTCGGTACAGGCACAAGGCACACTTCTGTCAAAGAATCGGGCACAAAACTGTGGTTTAGAAAACTGTTAAACAAAAGTGACAGCACACACAATAAAGACGGGCCTCCGTGCTTTAGATGATTCGCAGTCACTCCGTTTAAACCCCATATTTTGCTACCAGAAAGCCCAGACAACTATTCAGCAACACATTCAATCTTTATAAGCTGCTTTGCTGAGTCAAGTAGAGGTTTCGAAAACGCACGGGATTTTGCGGCGTCACTGTCGGAGGTAACTGAAGTGAAGACTGCACTGAAATGGCTCCGCCGAAGCTCAGCAATAGCACGAGGACCAATCGCATTACCGATTCTGTCCGAGGCTTTTGCTGTACACGTCTTTTTAGAAGCCGACACTTTTTCCAAAACATATGAAACTTGAGAGAGCTGAGGCACCAAGCCAGCGCTGAAGTTCTCAAACTCTCATCGTTATTTTTACACCAACGGAGAGAACTGCGAAACACTCCATGTGAAAACGCCCTTTTAGAGTCACTCTCATCACCGATATACCGCCCCCCATGTACCCACACTAGAAACGCGTCCCTAGCGGCTAGATAATGCTGGCGAACATGTCGATTCGACCCGAGGATAAGTTCCCTTCGCTTATTCTAAATGTTAGGCACACGAAGAGGAAGCGTATACACGTACCCGATGAAATATTTGTAGCCTGCGTAGTAGTATGGTAGTAGTACGAAAAAGTTGCATGTAATACTATGTAATAGCAAAGAATACTATTATTTAATGTGCCTCAGACTGGTCCAATCTTAAGTAGTAGTATCCAGTAGCATCCTGTCTTGCCATAGTAGCATCCAATCTTGCTAATAGTAGCATATAGTAATATACAGCAACACGGTAGTCTTGAAGTAGAAGCATGTAGTAGCATCAGTTAGTACTGCATGCTACTTTTGCGTACTTCTTCATAGTACTATTTTAAGATAAATTTTTCATCGGGTAACAATCATAAACAATAGTAAATATCAAGTAGGCTACCCGAAGAAAGTTGTAGGATACTTAGGTAAAGCACGGGTACCCTAATTTTGTACTTAAGTGTAACTTGAAGTACTTCCTAAAACTATAGTAGACCATCTGTTGACATTTGAAAGGCTCACTAAATAGAGCTGAAGTACGATAGCTTGGTACCTTACTTCTATCAGAACCATTGACCGGGAAAGTCGTATGTGTACGGTCTCATATTCTGTTGGCAGTATTTTTTTTACGATTCGGTACACTTCGTACATGTGGCAAGACAAAGACGACTCCTATTACTTCCTTTCTTGCGACCTCCGGTGGAAAAAAAAATCAGCCTGAGAACTAGTTACACCTTCAAACTAACCCACATAAGACCTGCTTTTTCCAATCATCCACTTTACTTTCCTAGGCAGCTTATTTGTTTTTTCGATGTAGTGTTCTGCCTAGAGCTGATTCCCCACTGAATTGCAATTTGTCACCCGGGTCAAAGATATTACTTTCCAAATAGCCTAGCCTTATACGCGCTGCTATACGGTTGTAGAGGAAGATTTGAAAGGAGTCTCTCGCTCGCAGTTCATAGATCCACCATAGCTGCACTTGTGAAGTAGCATATTAGGACACGTGGTATAGCCATGTATACATTGGCTAGAACTAATAATGATGAGAAATACCGTCTTCAGTTAATGCGCCATGTAGACAGCTCATAGAAAAAAGAAAAAAAATGCATTGAGCATAAGATATAAGATAAAATTTATTTACACTAAGTGCCAAAGGCCATGGCAAATACATGAATGAACAAGATCAAAGGTGTCGATGCGATCCCAAAAATCTAATATTTGATCCAGACAAGGCTAATCATCAGAGAAAACCAAGATCAGATAAACCTCTGTAAGCCATATCTATTTTGACGATACTGACCGAAACTTCCTGCTTTACTTCTGCCAAATTTGCGGTTTCGCCCGAATTTCCAGCGAACTACTAGTCCAGCAAAACAAGAAAATTCAGAAACGAATCTAGCGTATCTCCTTATCCATGTAAATAACATCTGATCAACTTCAAATAAAACTTTGACTTAAGAAAAAATCCGGTTACAACAGGATTTAGGACTAATTATATATCCGAGTAAAAGATGATTGTCATATATAGACTTAGCGTCTCTTCGTACCCCTAAATCTGTTATCTAATCAACTTCAGATACAACTTTTGCTTTTAACATGTTTTTCGGTTTTGGCCGGATTCCGGGCGAACTATTTGTCCGGTTAGAAAATACTATTCATATAACTGTTCCGCATGTCTTCTTACTCCAAAATCCAACATCTACATAAGGTATTTTCCTTTGAAAGAATTAATATCCTAATAAACTTCAAATAAAACTTTCAATTTTATCCAACTTTCCGGGTTTTGCCGGATTCCGGACGAACTACTTGTGGGTCGAGAAAATGGTTTTGACCGTCATGTTCAGCATGTCTTCTTACCCTGAAATCGACGTTTAATCAAGTTCAAATGAAACTTTTACCTTTCACCAACTTTCAAGTTTTTGCCGGATTACTGACTACTTGTCCGGCGAGAAAACGGTTTTCACCATCGTGCTCAGCATGTCTTCTTACTTCTAAATCAAACATTTAATCAACTTCAAATGAAATATTTACTTTTAACCAACTTTCCGGTTTTTGCCGGATTCCGGACGAACTACTTGTCCGGTGAGAAAGTGGTTTTCACCATCGTCCTCAGCGTGTCTTATTACCCCATAACCAAATATCACATTAGCTGTTTAAAAATATTTTGTTTGTCCCTTAATTTGAACCCCCACCCCCAAATGTAGGGCTACAGAGCCCATATACGAACTTGACCTTACCCTTGACCCAACAATCCTCACACCAGGTTTCATCAAAATATCTCATTCCCTTCGAGAGTTATCGTGCTTACAGACGGACGGACGCACAACTTTTGCGATGTCATAGGTTATCCCTCCATTTACGTTTTGGGATCCCAAAAATAAACACAAACAAACAAAAATAATACTTTCAATTTCGTTTCCATGCAGCGGCCGCTGCATGATCAGTGACCCCATTTGATATCGTTTTCATGCAAGGCCCTATCTTGGGCCTTCCTGCTTCACGATCGTGATCAATTCCGTAATCATCAAGATCACGGAAAGGCTCAAGTTTGCCGACGACTTAACTCTGACGTACCTGATAAATGCCCTGTCAGAGAAGCATTTGACACCCTTTGTAACGAGGCTGAAATACTTAAACTGACGGTCAGTTCAGAAAAAAGTACCCTCATAAGGTTCAGTTTTCTGAAACAGAAGACCCCGCCTCCAGACCAGGTCCTAGGATCCAGCAAAACTATCAAAATCCTTGGACTCCATCTTGACGACAATCTCAGTATGGAAACGCACGTATCTAAAATAGTCTCGAAGACGTCAAACCTGCTGAAGATTTTTGCGAAGTTAAAAAGGTTCGACATCCCTAAGGACGCAATGATCACCATGTATGTAACATACATCAGGCCAGTTACCGAATATGCCTGTTCCGTATGGCACCCCATGCTCTCACAAGACCAGAGCTCGAGACTGGAGTCTCTGCAGAAACGAGCCTGCAAAATCATACTTGGGCAGACATATGTGTCATACAAGGACAGCACCAAACAACTCAGAATCTCGACCCTCTCGGAGCGACGCCACCATCTCACCATGTCATTTGGGAACAAGACCAAAGGTTTCGAATGGATCCCAAAATATTAATATTTGCTCCGACAATTGGGTCTTGTAGATGTTTGGTCTTCAACAGACTTCTTAAACATTTTTACTTTTAAAATTTACAAGCAGGTTAAGGCCAATGGTAATAATCGGAGAAGACCAAGTTCATATTTGACAGTGCAAAACGGATACGCCAGCTGAATTTCACCATGTACAGATATATTCAGATACGTTTTGCGTTGTCAAATATTCAGACATGGATTCAGCATTTGGTTTACCCTATAGCCTACTTCGTATCTCCTTCCTTCCTTTCTTCTGCCCAACTTCCGGTTTCGGCCAGATTCCGGACAAATTACTTGTCTGGCAAAAAACTAACGATCAAAAACGAATTCAGCATGTCTCCTTACCCTACATCCAACATCTAATCAACTTCAGATTAAACTTTTACTTTTACAAATTTTTTCGGTTTCAGCCGGATTCCGAGCAATCTATACGTGCTGAGAAATTGATTGTAATCTACGAATTCTCCGAAAGTCTTCTTACCCGCAAATCAAATATCTTATCAAATTAAACAAAACTTTTACTTTTATCAAATTCTCCGGTTTTGGCCGGATTCCGGCCGAACTAATTGTCCGGCGAGAAAATAAATTTCATATTCGGACTCAGCACGTCTTCTTGCCCCTAAATCGAACCTCTAATGAACTTCATACTAAACTTTTACTTTTCACAAATTTCAGGGTGAACTGTTTGTCCGGCGAGAAAATAAATTTCATATTCGAATTCAGGAATTCGCGATAATCGTAATTCGGGACCCCCCCCCCCCCCTCAACTCCCCCCACAGTGACCTAACCCGGTTCGGTTCTGTCACTGATGTATCTAGAGCTTGTGCTTGTTGATCCAACCAAGTTTCATCCCAATCGCTAACTCTTAAGCGTGTCACGAGATTTACGGCTCTCCTTTCCAGCCCCCCCCCCCCCAACATTCATCGGATTACATCCGGACTTTAAATAGGAAATTTGAGACACGAAGTTTTTCCAAAAATCAAGTCTTAGTAAGATCCGATTACCCATTCAAATGTAATACATACCTGAAGATCCATGATTCTCCCTCCCTCCACTCCACCCCACCATAATCGGATCAGGGAACTGACCATTTCTAAGCCAATCATGTCAAGTCTCTGATGTTCAAGCCAAGTTTCATCGTCCAAGCACCTCTGGAAGTACCTTAACTTGCGATTACCGGAATTCCCCCCTCCCCATCTAACTCCCCACAGTGCCCGAATCCGGTCCGGTTCTGTCACCGATGCACATAGGACTTGTGCTTGTTCTTCCCGCCAAGTTTCATTCCGATTGCTCCACTCGAAGAGTATCACAAGATTTCCGGTTCCCCCCTCTGACCCCCCCCCCCCCCCCCCTCCACATTCATTGGGTCCGGTACGGACTTGAAATGGGACATCCCAGACATGCGATCTATCTAATTATCAATTTTCATTATGATCCGATCACCCGTAAGTGATACATACCTCAAGATTCGGGATTTTCCATCCCTCCACTCCCCCCACGATGGTTGGATTGGGAAGTTGACTATTTCCAGGTTAATCTGGTCGGTTCACTGATTTTCCTGCCAAGTTTCATTGTCCTAACCCAACTGGAAGTAACTTAACTTCGGATCACCGGAATTCCGGAACCCCCGTCCAACTCCCCCCACAGTGGACAAATCCGTTCTAGTTCTGTCAATGATGTACCTAGGGCTTTTGCTTGTTCTTCCCACGAAGTTTCATCCCGGTCGCTCCACTCTAAGCGTGACACAAGATTTCCGTTTTCCCCCTCCGACTCCCAGCCCCATATTCATCGGATTTGATCCGGACTTGAAATGGAACATCTCAGACATGACATGTTTCCAGATATCAAGTTTCATTAAGATCTGATCACCTGTTCTAAGGTTATGCATGCCCCTAAATTCTGGATTCCGCCGTCTCCCCCTCACCCCCCCCCACGATGGTCGGATGGGGCAAGTGACTATTTCTAAGTTGGTTTGGTTGGGTCGCTGATATGCCTGCCAAGTTTCATCGTCCTACCTAGCACATCTGGAAGTACCCTAACCCGAGAACAGTGGCCTGACAGACAGACCGAAAAGTGATCGGTATACGGCACTTGAGCGGAGCTGCAAGTGCCATACAAACTTTTTCCCCCTATATCCCAGGAGTCTGGAGGGGCAGTACCGGGGACGAGGGTCTTAGAAATGAACTGCTGTATTGCCTCGTGTAATTTTGTTTCCAAGGCTCTTAGAAGAACGAGTGTCCCATTTTTTCCGAATGATATTTTCGGGAAAAATCTCACAGAGGCACTAATTCTAACGAATGGTCAGGTGCGCATCCCTCGGTATTGTTGCTAAGCCACAGGTACAGTCCCTGACACAAAATATACCGCATCTCTATCCTCGTCTCTATCTTCAAAATGAAGTGGGGCTAGGAATTGTAGACGAGGATCAAGCGGTTGGTTTGGGATTCTAATCTCGCATGCTCATACTCGGACAGTGTTACCGGAAACTAGAAACTCGACCGGTTTCTGGGATCCCAAAATCCAAGTGGAGCGATACCTATGACATTGCAAAAGTTGTCCGTCTGTCCGTCCGTCCGTCTGTGAGCACGGTAATTCTCGAAGGAATGAGATATTTTGATGAAATTTGGTGTGACGATTCTTCGAGTAATGGGAAAAGTCGAATTCGTATTTGGGCTCTGTAGCTTTATGTTTATATATATATATATATATATATATATATATAACAATGGGTTTTTTAACCAGACAAATGGTTCGCATGGGTCCAGGCTGAAACCGCAAAATTCGTTATAAGTTGAAGTTTCATTTGAAGTTAATTAGATGTTCCATGTAGGGGTAAGGAGATATACTGAATTCGTTTTGAGCTTTATTTTTTTGACTGACAAGTAGTTCCGAAATTCGACCGAAACCGTAAATGACTTGTAGGGGTAAACACACATGCTGAATCCATATCTGAACTTATTTTAATAGTAAACATTTTCAAGGTGTCTGGCGAAGACTAGATCTGGCGAATACAAGACCGAATTGTCTGGATCAAATATGAAATTTTGGGATCCCATCGGAACCTTTGGTCTTGTTTTTCTTCATCTGCTAATTTGTCGTATATTGTTGGCGATGAACCTCTTCACCTCTTCAGTCGTGTTCACAAGAAGTCCTGGTTTGACGAGAAACTCGATGCTTTTTTCGGGTCTGTGTCGAACTTCATGCGATCATAGAAAGCTGCTTGGCTCGCACTTGATTCCTACTTTCATCGCCATTGGTCGAAGCCGGAGATTCAGTCCCTAAAATAGATGCTAGGAACTTAAAACTAGGGTTAATCTGTTTTCCGGATTCCAGTTTCGTCTCCGGTATTCGAAAAATGTTCGGGATTCGTCACTGAGCTAAAGACCGGAAAGTCGGCCCGATTTTTTTTATGGCACTTGCCCTTCGGCCAAGTGCCATATAGCGATCGCAATTTCTGTCCGTCCGTCGGTCTGTCGGTCTGTCGGTCTGTCGGTCTGTCCAGGTTTTGCTAGTTCGGGCACTTCCAGATAAGCTAGGACGATAAAACTTGGCAAGCGTATCAGGGACCCCAAATGATTAAGTTGGAAATAGTCACTTCCCCGATCCGAGCACCGTGGGGGGAGTGGAGGGAGGGGGAATCCGGAATCTTGAGGTATTTTTAACTTTTGGACGGGTGATCGGATCTCGATGAAACTTGATATTTGGAACGACCTCATGCCTCAGACGACCCACTTAAAATCCGGACCGGATCCGGTGACTTTTGGGGGGAGCTGGAGGGGGCAACCTGAAATCTTGGGAAACGCTATTCGTGGAGGGATCGAGATGAAACTTGGTGGGAAGACACCTAGCAAACACTAGATACATCATTGACATAACCGAGCCGATTCGGGCACTGTGGGGGAGTGGAGGACGGGGGAATCCGGAATCTTGAGGTATTTATAACTTTTGAACGGGTGATCGGATCTCGATGAAACTTGATATTTGGAACGACCTCATGCCTCAGACGACCCACTTAAAATCCGGACCGGATCCGGTGACTTTTGGGGGGGAGCTGGAGGGGGCAACCGGAAATCTTGGGAAACGCTATGAGTGGAGGGATCGAGATGAAACTTGGTGGGAAGACACCTAGCAAACACTAGATACATCATTGACATAACCGAGCCGATTCGGGCACTGTGGGGGGAGTGGAGGGAGGGGGAATCCGGAACCTTGAGGTATTTATAACTTTTGAACGGGTGATCGGATCTCGATGGAACTTGATATTTGGAAAGGCCTCATGCCTCAGACGACGTACTTAAAATCCGGACCGGATCCGGTGACTTTTGGGGGGAGCTGGAGGGGGCAACCGGAAATCTTGGGAAACGCTATGAGTGGAGGGATCGAGATGAAACTTGGTGGGAAGACACCTAGCAAACACTAGATACATCATTGACATAACCGAGCCGATTCGGGTACTATGGGGGGGGGAGTGGAGGGAGGGGGAATCCGGAATCTTGAGGTATTTATAACTTTTGAACGGGTGATCGGATCTCGATGGAACTTGTGAAACTTGATATTTGGAACGACCCCATGCCTCAGACGACCCACTTAAAATCCGGACCGGATCCGGTGACTTTTGGGGGGAGCTGGAGGGGGCAACCGGAAATCTTGAGAAACGCTGTAAGTGGAGGGATCGAGATGAAACTTGGTGTGAAGATACATCATTGACATAACCGAGCCAATTCGGGCACTGTGGGGGGAGTGGAGGGAGGGGGAATCCGGAATCTTGAGGTATTTTTAACTTTTGAACGGGTGATCAGATCTCGATGGAACTTGATATTTGGAAAGGCCTCATGCCTCAGACGACCCACTTAAAATCCGGACCGGATCCGGTGACTTTTGGGGGAGCTGGAGGGGTTAACCGGAAATCTCGGGAAACGCTATGAGTGGAGGGATCGAGATGAAACTTGGTGGGAAGACACCTAGCAAACACTAGATACATCATTGACATGACCGAGCCGATTCGGGCACTGTTGGGGGAGTGGAGGGAGGGGGAATCCGGAATCTTGAGGTATTTATAACTTTTGAACGGGTGACCGAATCTCGATGAAACTTGATATTTGGAAAGACCTCATGCCTCAGACGACCCACTTAAAATCCGGACCGGATCCGGTGACTTTTGGGGGGAGCTGGAGGGGAGAACCGGAAATATTGGAAAACGCTATGAGTGGAGGGATCGAGATGAAACTTGGTGGGAAGACACCTAGCAAACACTAGATATATCATTGACATAACCGAGCCGTGCCTACTCGTAACAAGTGCCATATGAGCTCGTAGCTCTTGTTTTTCTCTGCGAATATATCGGGTAGCGTTACAAAGGAGTAGGTTCAGCCCTGGATGGAAAATGCGCTTCACCTCTATCGTCGGGCTAGATAGAAACGATGACTAACCAATTGCCTGGGAATCCTAATCTCGTCATCATAATTGAACAGTGTTTTCGGATTCGTGATCCAGCTAGAACTGCAAAACTTGCCAGATTTTTTTTGCTCAATGAATTTGTAGGGTTACAAAGCCGAAGGAGAGAAACTGTACCTCACCTCGATGGTGGGGCTAGGAAATAAAAACGAGCATCAAGCGGTTGTCTTGGGATTATAAGGCCTGCTTATACTCGGAACAGTGTTTCCGGATTCGTCATTCAGCTAAAACCTAAAACTCGACTGGATTATTCTAATCTTTGAATCTTGCCGGTGGCTCTACTAAGAGAGATACAGGTCCTAGAAAGAAAGAAGAATAGGCTAGAGGCAGTTGAAGTTGAAGGTTAATCAGTTTTCCGGATACTCCAGAACACTTTTTCGGAGTCGTCATCCAGCCAAAGCCGGAACCCGACCAGTTTTATTTTTCTCTAAGGATTTGTCGGGTAGCGATACTAAGCCGGGACCAAGTCCTAGAAATTAAAATAGCATGATAACAAAGATTGGAGACTCCAGTAACTTATGTAGCGTTTGTACACGGGCAAGAAATTCTGTCGACTCGAAAGGATTCCGTTCGTGAAGACGACTATAAAAAGAGTCTAGAGGGACGAGAATACTTTCATGATGAAAGGAATTCCGGTTTGCTTTTAAGGAATCTCGTCGGCGGCGCTGGTAAAAAGACAAAAAAAAAAAATATCTAGCTAGCTTTTGAGAGTAGCAGTCATCAGTACTGATGTAACAAATGCTTTCGAAACATTTTTTTAAATTTATTTTTGTCAGATTTTCTGTTTTGAAGAAAAAAAATTTCCCTCTGCGTGTAAATATAATCTTATCACCAAGGTGGATTTTGTTCAAGATTTTCTGTGCTTGTAAACGCTGCAGTAACCATTTCGTCTGTATAAATTTTGTAGCCAACGCGTTGTGCACGTGTTTACGTGTATGGACGACGACGTTATTTATTTATATTGTATCCATTCATCTATATAGGACATAGATTTTAAATTTATAATAATAATATTCATATATAATAAAATTTGCGGAGCTCAGTGTGAGAGCAGCACAACGGCAGGCGACTGAACTGTAAAATGGATACGCAGAGTTGCCCAGGGAAAAGTATTGCAGGGGAAGCGTCGGATGACTTGCCCTTGCCACGTACCCCACTCCAAGCTGAGGGCACAAAACAAGGGAAGAGCACCTCTGCTATAGTAGCTTCGCAGAGCTCCTCAAATAGGTGATTAAATTATTGAGTCATGCCACACATAAATCTGTAGAGATTTTCACGTGACAGGTCTGTTATGATATTGAATATTTTTATGGCACTTGAGCTTACTCAAGTGCCATATAGCGATTGTTATTTCTGTCCGTCAGTCGGTCTGTCGGTCCCGGTTTTGCTAGTTCGGGCACTTCCAGATAAGCTAGGACGATGAAACTTGGCAAGCATATCAGGAACTGGACCAGATTAAATTAGAAATTGTCGCTTCCTCGATCCGACCATCTGGAGGGGAGTGGAGGGAGGGGGAATCCGGAAAAAATAGGAAAAATGAGATATTTTTAGCTTACGAACGGGTGATCGGATCTTAATGAAACTTAATACATGGAAGGACTTCGTGTCTCAGACCCTCCATTTTAAATCCAGACCGGATCCGGTGACACTGGGGGGAGTTAGAGGGGGAAACCGGAAATCTTGGAAAACACTTAGAGTGGAGGGATCCGAATGAAACTTGGTGGAAAGTACAAGCAAAAGTCCTAGATACGTGACTGATATAACCGGAACGGATCCGCTCACTTTGGGGGAGTTGGGGGGGGGGAGAAGTCCGAATTTGTAGTGATCCCGCGAGTTCCGTGCTTCCTGATGTGCTGGGACGATGGAAATTGACAGGCATGTCTGGGACCCGACCAGCTTAAATAGGAAATCATCAATTCCCCGATTCGACCATCTGGGGGGGGGGGAGTGGAGGGAGGGTGAAGCCAAAATTTGAGGTATTTTTAGCTTGCGAACGGGTGATCGGATCTTGATGAAAATTGATATTTAGGATGACCTCGTGTCTCAGACACCTCACTTTAAATCCGGGCCGGATCCGATGACACTGGGGGGAGTTGGAGGAGGGAACCGGAAATTTTGAGAAACGCTTAAAGTGGAGGGATCGGGATGAAACTTGGTGGGAAAAACAAGCACAGGTCCTAGAAACGTCATTGACATAACCGGACCGGATCAGGGCACTGTGGGGGAGTTGGGGTGGGGAACCGGAAATTTTGAGAAACGCTTAAAGTGGAGGGATCGGGATGAAACTTGGTGGGAAAAACAAGCACAGGTCCTAGACACGTCATTGACATAACCGGACCGGATCAGGGCACTGTGGGGGAGTTGGGATGGGGGTCCGGATTTCTAGCGATCCCGCGAGTTCGGCATACTTCCTGGTGTCCTAGGGCGATGAAACTTGGCAGGTATGTCAAGGATCCGAACAGATTGACTTGAGAACAGCCGTTTCCCCGACCCGACCATCGTGGGGGGAGTGGGTGGATGGGGAGTCCGGAATCTAGTGGCGTGCATAACTTTTGAACGGGTGATCGGATCTTGATGAAAATTGATATTTAGGATGACCTTGTGTCTCAGACACCTCACTTTAAATCCGGGCCGGATCCGATGACACTGGGGGGAGTTGGAGGAGGTAACCGGAAATTTTGAGAAACGCTAAAAGTGGAGGGATCGGGATGAAACTTGGTGGGAAAAACAAGCACAGGTCCTAGACACGTCATTGACATAACCGGACCGGATCCGATGACACTGGGAGGAGTTGGAGGAGGGAACCGGAAATTTTGAGAAACGCTTAAAGTGGAGGGATCGGGATGAAACTTGGTGGGAAAAACAAGCACAGGTCCTCGACACGTCATTGACATAACCGGACCGGATCAGGGCACTGTGGGGGAGTTGGGGTGGGGGTCCGGATTTCTAGCGATCCCGCGAGTTCGGCATACTTCCTGATGTCCTAGGGCGATGAAACTTGGCAGGTATGTCAGGGATCCGAACAGATTGACTTGAGAACAGCCGTTTCCCCGACCCGACCATCGTGGGGGGAGTGGGTGGATGGGGAGTCCGGGATCTAGTGGCGTGCATAACTTTTGAACGGGTGATCGGATTTGAATGAAACTTGTCTGGTGAGCTATCGCCTCGGACGTTCAGTGTCACGTCCGAGTCGGGTCCGATACCTGTGGGGATGGGGGGGGGGTGGAAAACTCAAGAAACTCTAAAAGTAGAGGGATTGGGACGAAACTTAATGGATGGAACAAGCATTAGGCCTAGATGAAATTGACGGAGCCAGATGGTTTCGGGGCTCTGTGGGGGGAGTTGGAGGGGGTTTCATGGAATTCCGGTAGTCGTGAGTTAGAATAGTTCCAGATGTAAAACGACAACGAAACTTTGCAGGCATATTAGCGACCCGAATTATCTTGACTTAAAAACCTGACACAACATACCCCCGGAAACTTCCGTTCCTAGATCCGAGCATTTTTGGGGGAGCAAGAGAAGAGAAATATGGACTTCTATAAATTGCGAACGAGTGGTCTGATTCGAGTGAAACTTCATGGGTGATACGAATCGATGGCCTCGACATGTAAAACATGCGTTTGAACTATATGCGACCACGATTAGGGGAATTGGGGGTGGGGGGACTTTTGACATGCACAAAAACCAAACGGATGGACCGAATGAGATGCAATTCGACAGTGCCGAGTTTATGCGGCCTAGATTTGTTATTTGGCGTCTGGGCCGGATTCGGCCAAGGTAGGGGGGGGGGGGGGGTACTGGAAACTTGCAGATAGGCTATGCTCCAATTTCAGTCAAACTTGATGAGGGAATTAAGAGATTGGGCCCGAACCGGCTCCGACAACGTTGGTGGGAAGGGGGGGGGTACCGGAACTTTCCAAAAATGCTCAGATTCGAGTGAAACTTAGTAGATGGTATAAACGAAGATGCTTTCGGTGGTCGATTTTTTTTTATTCCGAACCAGATTCGGCCACGGTAGGTGGAAATAGAGTGAGTACCGGAAATCGTGTAGCACGTCTAGGGATCAAACAAATGGATTTATTGGGATGAAAGTTTGAACAGTCATGTGCATTTGCAATCGAGACGATGCCGGAACTGCTCAGAAATGAGTGAAACTAAATATCCTATTTCTATTTCCGAACCGCCTTTTTGGATGGCGGGTGTATTTTGTGACGTTTTCATCTACTTTCTTGTACAGCCTACTCGTACAAGTGCCATATGAGCTCGTAGCTCTTGTTTTTTCGTAAATTCCATCATACATTAAGATTTGTCACTCTCTCTCTCTCCGTCTCTTTCTGTTTTGCATTTGCAAATTCCTTTGTTGAACTCTTAGCACGAATATTTCTTGAATGACTATTTAGCATAACAAATTCGATAGAATTGAATAGCGTTTGCAGCATTCAAAACTTGTTATTCCCGAGTCATGCTACGTTATTATTCTGCCGAAGCTAGCTGGTGTAGTAAGGAATTCCAAGCAGGGGCGTCAAGACTGGGGGGGGGGGGAAATATAATCCGAGTCGGCGAGTCGACGATTTTGTCAAAACAGTTGATTTTTATCTTGAAAACAGTCGTTTTTCTGAAAATTGGTCGATTTTTCGTCAAAATAGTCGTTTTTTCTGAAAATCAGTCGATTTTTTTCAAAAAAAATTTTTTTTGTAGAAAACAGTGAGTTTTTCTGCGGAAAAGTCAGTAAAAGTTACCAGCCAATCGGTAAATGCCTCTCCCCCCAAAAAAAACATTCTGGCTAGTAACGCCTCTGATTCCAAGAGCGTTCTTTTCGGTTCGCTGTATTGAAGGGGTTGTTCTCGGCATACTCTTATTTATGGCCTGTTGTTATTTGAAGACAGGTGTTGAAAATAAATATGGCAAAACTTGGTGGATAAAAGAAAAGACGATAGATGTTCAAACTCAGAAACATGTGAATATTTTGGGGAATAAAAAAAAATCAAAAAATGAAAAAAAAAAATCTGTAATTTCAATCATGAATTAACTTTCTTAATCAGAGAGCTTAAAGCTAGAAGAGGTCGTCGAAGACCCTTAGGAAGCAATGACAATTAATGAAGAAAGACAACAAATTAACCAGAGAGAGAGAGACGGGTTTAATGCAAACAACCGCCAGTGAGACACTGAAAGGGTTGTACAATAAAAGGAACACGAATGAGCACTAGATAGTTGTTCTAGCCATGAACGGAAGTGGCGCTAACGCCCCGTGTTACATTTCACCAGTTCGAAGCCTGCCTGCTGGCGAGTTTAGTACTGATGCATTTCTTCGGAGTATTTTGGGAGCAGGGCGCGGAACCGGGCTGACCGTGATAGACTTTGACCAAATTTCATACAGGCCAGATGTCTTCTACCGTCGAGTCTTTCAAGTTTTTGAAGTCTTTCCAATAAACCTTACAGGAGACGATCTGAATCAAATACTGGTATAAAACTATCTAAAAACTGAGCTAATGAGCAGAAAACGCCTAAACCCGATCGCCAGTAATACTCTCGGACCAACGCACAGACGATGGAAGGGGGTGGAGGGAACAGACGGCTCATCTGGGGACAACGCACCATCTTCTCTCCAAAATTTATTGAAAGGCTAGTTCTTCGGTCAGTTCATACCGAACGAGAAAGAGCCTCTTCATGAGTAATGTTGTATTCTCCCAGAATGAGTCTTGCTGGTCTTTGTGGGACATATTCTAGGCGATCAGCGAAACTTCTGCAAACTTCTCTGCATTTACGGTTCACCCATTTTTTCCAGGAAAGGATGCATTCGCACAATGGCCGACCGGATCAAAACAATGAGAGCTGGACTTCGCGAACGTTTGGAGAAGCTTGGGACCCCTGGATCCTGGGATCATATCACCGCACAGATTGGAATGTTCTCATATACTGGATTGAACAGTAAGTGGCGCCCGAAGTAGAGGCAATAGCTGGGCGTGGACCACTTCCTTTTTTACCATCTTCTCTTCTCTTCATCATCTTTTTGGGGTCTTCTGTAGAGTTGCAACATACTATTATTTTTTTATTATATTTATTTATCACCCGTTATTCAAAGCCGCTGTGGTCTCGTAATCGACGAGTTACACGAAATCATGGGATTAAAGATCCGATTGAGGCTGTTGTAGAGCGTCGTGCTGGATTTCTGGAATCCCTCGACCCTCTAAACAGCCTCTATCCAGCAATTAAACAAAAGTTACAGTAATAGTCTATAGTGTATTTTTCTTCTTTTTTTTTTTAATTATGTATTGCCAAGTTAAAATTGTATCTTGTGTGTTGTTCATTGTTCCACTTTCTTTAATTCTTTTTTTTATACTCCATCAGTGACATTTTATGTAAAGATGGGTAATAAACATATTCATTCATTCAGAAAGAAAGAAGACGAAAAGAATCAGTAAATATGAATTGAAACTTATATACTATTACTGCTTTATTAGGTGCGGCTGTTATTACAAATTGAAACATCTTTGTTATTATTATATTATTAAGGGCCGTTGTTAAGGCTCTTGCTGGTGAGTAAGAGGAGGAGGAGGTGATCATAATTTTCATTTATTCTCATAAAAGTAATACGCTTGTGGACTATTAATTTTCTGTTGTTGGGATACTCGAGCGTGTTCCATCCTACTTACCGTAGTTACTACATTGACGTCACGAATTCTTGCTTTTTTGCCGTCAAGGCCGGAACGATTTTTCTATTTTCCTGCAGAATATCATGCCACGGGTGAATCCGACCAATCACTTACAGAGATGCGTAGTTACCACGCTTACCTACGCTCACGAGCATGGTAAGCAAATATTAACTATTAGAGCGTGTTACACCCTTCTAACAATAGTTACTATTTCCTTTCCATCCTCACGAAAAGTTACTACGCTGACCATTCCAACCCTGTCGGAATAGTAACTAATAGTTACTATTTGCGTACCATGCTCGGGAGCGTAGTAACTACGCATCTCTGTAACGTGATTGGTTGGATTCGCCCCTGGCTTGAGATCCTGCTGGAAAACAGAAAAATCGTCCCAGCCTTGACGGCAAAAAGCCAGAATTCGTGACGTCATGCGTAGTAACTATGGTAAGTAGGGTGGAACACGCTCTTAAGGCGTATTCTCGCCATTCCCCGAGGACTCCTCGGGGAATCGAAGGGAACGACGAGAATATAGGGAGTCACTCCACGCGGACTCAGCGGACAGAAACAGCGAGAACACGGGGAATGCTTCCAATATGGATTTTGTTCAAAAAATAGATATTCAGATGACGAAATTAGTCTGGAGCCACTTTATTTTTGGTTTTGTTTATTCTGATTATTTTTAATAAATTTTAGATTGCACCAACACCAGCAAAAATTGATTCCCCTCCGAATCTGAAAGGGAGTCCTTTTTGATGATGGTGATGATAAGCAGAGCATTCCCCGTCCGTGGGGACTCGCGAGAATACGGGGAGTGAGTTCCCGGGACAAACAAAAATGCGGGGACTCCTCAAGTGGAGTCCGCGGGAAACGGCGAGAGTACGCCTTTAGTCACTATTTCTAGAAGGTTGGACGGTCAGCGTGGAGGTTGAAAAGAAAATAGTAAATAATAGTTACTATTGTTAGAAGGGTGGAACACGCTCTTAGACGTAGAAGCACCGTAGTTGTTTGGATGGCGTGACTTGGCCGTAAGTGGGTGCAAAGCATTTTGACTTGTTGAGGAAAAGAGACCAATAAATTCAAAAGAATAGCAAGGTGTGGCTTCATTCTGGTTTTATTTTACATTTGAGGTGGCGGTGCGAATTTCAGCTACATTTTATGAAAGCTATAGATAGATAGATAGATGATGTTTAATGAAAAAAAAAACAAAAAACAAAAAAAACACAAAACAGTACAACAGTACGTTTACATTCATTATGTGAGCGAACTTTTAATCAACATAAAAAACAACTCCCTTCAATCTCCAACTACCCTCACATACTTTTAATTGTCTTACTTAAATGGTCCATAAATGCACCAATCCTGCATATACTTCTAGGGTTTATATTATTCAGTAGCTCCTTTACTGACATAATTATACCATTCAAAAACTTCTCACGTGGGACAGATAACTCCCGGCACTTTTAAAGTGGGTGGCCAAGCTCCCCTGCCTCAACTTTACAAAATTTTTAAGACTGACTTTTTGCAGATACCATGGTATCTGATACCACGGTCTAAAGTCATTTTTGCAGTTATCGTGGTGTCTGATACCACGGTCAAAAGGCGTTTTTGCAGTTATCGCAAACTCTGCCACGATAACTCTGGGCAGTTATCGTGGTAACAGATATCCAGATACCACGGTCCGACCGTGTGGTAACTGGTCGTGGTATCTGAAAAAGTCATCTCACTTTCATCAGTTTTTGTCAAATTGGTGGGAAAGAAGTTTTGCACCTAGTGATGTGACTGAATATCTGTTTTTCTTTCGGGATGACTTCGAAAAGTGCAGTTTACAAGATATCACGGTAGCTTCAAAAACGACTAATTGCAGATCCAGTTACCATGGTATCTGCAAAAACGCAATTTATATTTCGGCCCTTCTTGGCAAGGTCCTGTTAGAAACAATAAAAGATTCTGGTTGAAGTATCTGATTTTGTGAATTTCTTCGTGAAAATTGCTTGGTATTTTTAGCTGGTGCTGCGATTTCATTTTGGACATGGGTGCTATTTTTGCTGCTCGATTAAGTCGCTGAGAGGGTAGAGATTTTTCCTCATTTTGGCTTTGGTACTTCCTGTCTCTTCTTTCCGGCTAAGATGGATACTTGTCTGGACTAGGAAAGTTCCGAACTTCGTGGATAAATAATGCTTACAGCCCAAGCTGACTGCGAATCATATTAAATATCGCATTCGTTTTGCACCGTCAAATTTTGACGGTGCAAAATGGATGTGTCAGCTGCATTTTATTAGAGCTATATTTCGGCCCTTCTTGGCAAGCTCTTCAAGGTCAAGCTGGAAAACAAACTTAAAGAGGACCTTTGCCGAGAAGGCCGAAATATAGCTGCAATAAAATGTAGCTAGATAGATTTCTTACTAAGCAGTCCGAGAGCCATGCCAAAGTTAATCACAAAAACAAAACACAAAAACCTTCTCCAGAATGTACTTTGGGGATTCAGGTTAGTCTTGAAAATAAAATGGAAATAAAAATTTTCATTTATTTTCTTTACTCCAAATATCTACTTCTGTGATAGATGTTCCTTCAGCCCGAGCTGCGAATCATATTTGACGGTGCAAAAGCACCTTATCCGACACCTTAGCTGACTTAACCGTTTTGCACCGTCAAAATTGTGTTCTGTCGCCAGTCTCGTGAAGCGTCCCATTTTCTTTATTCTGGTAAAACACTCATCCCCAACAACTCTATTTAACCAGTGTTTGCCAAATTCACACAATCACCTCTCACCTCCACAATCTCAGCCTCGAGTTACCTAATACTTTGTATATATTGGTTATATTAAAAGAACCTTGAACCTTGAACCTTGAACCTTGCTGTTCGTTATCCATTCAACTCTGTACACTCGCAGACCATGCGAAAAACACTTTTATGAAGAAACCGGCACATCAGACAGAATTAATAACCAGATTTCTACCTACAGCTACCAAGATATCGTCTTCCAGCCCCATTTGGTATTTGAAATATTGAATTGAAATCCTCGACTTGGAACAATATTCCCCATGGACTTGCGACGCTGGGGGAGGCCTTCTGCTCTTCAGGGCTTGATTCTCAATCTTGCGGCCATCGCACATCCAGCAGAATTAATAACCAGATTTCAGCCTACAGTTACCAAGATATTGTCTTCTAGTCCCATTTGGTATTTGAAATATTGAATTGAAATCCTCGACTTATTCCCCATGGACCGAGTCTTGCAACGTTGGGGGAGGCCTTCTGCCCTTCAGGGCTTGGTCCTCAATCTTGTGGTCAACACATCTCTTCTGGATTGGAAATCGGCTTCCGAACGAATTGTAAAGGCGCATTTCAAAGAAAAGCTCGAATGTAGCGAAGGCCAACATAAGCCAAAGATTCGAAAGTTGATGGACCCTTCCCCCATTCATAGACCCTTCGATCAAGAACTCACAAAGCTAGTCAATGAAATGTGTCCCGTCACCTGGTTTACATTCAATTAAGTGTCGATGGTTTACTCATTCCGGGGCACTTCGTGTACCGGTACACCTTTTCCCGGTATCGGCCAGCCCCCGCATCACCGGGCACTCGATATACACCAAAATTGAGAGCCGTAACCCCTCCTTAAGTTTCAAAAGATATAAATATGTTACTATTATTACTATGATATTTACCACGCTCTCGACCGTGCTATCAAAAAGTCATCTCACTTTCACCATCATCAACACAAGAGCCTAATATTTTGTTTAATTGGTAGTTAGGACTTGCGATGTGAGTAAATAGAAGTATTGCTTTTGCGGTGACTTCTAAAATCGCATATTCTGCCATTGTCGTTTTTGCAAAGCAACCGCAGTATCAGATACCATGATAACTACAAAAATGGCCGAATGCAGATTCGGTTACCACGGTAGGGAGACCGGTCTATAGTGGATCGGTTTCTTTCCAGCTCGCATTACTGTGTTACGGTTATTGCTTTTTATGGCACTTGCAGCATATGGCTCAAGTGCCATATACCGATCGCAATTCCGTCGGTCGGTCCGTCGGGCATTCTGGCCCGCGATTGGGAGTTATGGTACTTCCAGATGAGCTAGGACGATGAAACTTGACAGGCATATCAGGGACCCGACCAATCTAACCTGGAAATAATCAGTTTCCCGATCTGACCATCTAGGGGGTGGTGGTGGAGGGAGAAGGAATCTGGAAAACTGAGTCATGTATAACTTTGGAACGCGTAATCGGATTCGAGTGAAACTTAGTAGCTGAATAGAAAATGTCTCTGATGTCCCATTTAAAGTCCGGGCCGGATTTGATAGCTGTGGAGGATTTTGGGGGGAGACAGGAAATCTAGACAAACGGCTGGAATGGAGGGATCGGAGTGAAATTTGCTCGGAAGAACAAGCATCTTCTCTTGAGATCATTTACACAATTTGACTGGATCTGGACACTTGCGGGGGGGGGGGGGTGTTTCCCAGAATATTGGTGTTGGCTGTTTTGGGGATTTTCACGATGAAACTTGGCAGGCGTATCAGGGACCCGATTAAACTGACTTTTCCCGATCCGATCATCATGGGGGGAGTGGAGGGAGGGGGAATCCGGAATATTGAGTCATGCGTGACTTTCGAACGGTGTGTCCAGACCGGATCTTACAACTGGTGGGGGGGGAACCTCGCTTAGACTCGAGAGATCAGGATGGAAGTTGGTGGGAATAACAAACAAATGCTCTAGATAAATCATTTACTAATCCGGATTGGATCCGGGCACTGTGGGGGAAGTTAGAGAGGGAGGGGGCGGAATTCGAGTGATCGCGCGTTAAGGTACTTCCAGAAGTGCTAGGACGATGAAACTTGGCTGGAACATTAGCGATTTGACAAGATTGGCTTATCGTCACTTCCCAAATTGAACCATTCCTCGAAGTACTAATATGAGCCCATAATCATTTTTGCCTCAAGGGTTTTGCTTACAGATGAATTTTTAACTCCCTTGCGAATCTTAAACGCAAAGTCAAAAAAGTACTTTTGATCAAACGGTACATTTCGTTACGGTATCATTTGTGTCCCAAGGGTTTTGCTTAAAATACACTTATAGCACCCTTAAGGAGCGCATCTTAACCGAAAAGTAAAAAAAAATACTTTTGACCAGACGATATATATTAATGATTCCCAAGGGCCCATCGTCGCTTTTTTCCTTAGGGGTTTTGCTTACAGATGAATTACAGACAAGTTCAGAAAAAAAATACTTTTTACCAAACGATACATTCTTATGATTTCGACCGGTTGTGGTTTGCTCTACTTAGGCCACCTCAGGCCTATTCTCTCACTCTCTGAAATTAATTGATGACATTTATAGACAGTAGTGTAAGCTATGCAACTGACGGAATTATCACTCATTGTCAGAACATTCTCGTCAAGGTTGGAGAGTCCAACTCCAGTCTTCCTTTCATTTGAAGGAGCCTGGACATCTTCTTAAAAATAGTAGTCAGTATCATTCGCTGTGCAAGATACCCTTTCTTTACCCAGATTCTTTTCCCGCTCTTGAATCCAAATTGATTTTTTTCTTGCAGTCCAGCAAGTTGAATACCTTATTAAGGAACACCACATCTACTTGTTGAAGTCTGGCCGAATTAACATGTGTGGTCTCACAACCAAGAACATTGATTACGTCGCCAACGCTATCAACGACGTTGTGAACAAAATCCAGTCCTCACTGTAAGAAGTCGACAAGCTGTTCGTCATTAACTAAAAATGCTGATGTGAGGTAAGGAGACTATTTGATTTCGGTACTCTCGTCGAGAACAAGGCTCAGATAAGCTCCCTGAGACGGTCTTCACTGTAATAGTCTCTCCTCCTATCGGAGTTCGGACTTTAGTGGTTGCACATCACCGAATTTGGCGACTTTTATTTCGAATTCGGAGAGTTCATATCCGAATTCGGAGCGTTAAAATCCGATAGAGGTTAGAACGCTAGAATACAAAATACTGCAGATTAGGATTTCTTAATCTGCAGTATTTTGCATTCTAGCGTTTTAATACTGTATCTGATTTTAGCTCTCAGAATTCGGATTTTAACTCTCCGAATTCGGAATAAAAATCAACGAATTTGGTGATTGCAACGACTAAAGTCCGACGTAGGAAAGACTTTCTTCGGTCTTGTTAACCACTTGAAAGGATAAATAGGAAGATAATATCCTTCTTCTCTGCCTCTCAGTTCTATTGCCCTTTTTCAACGCAAAAGCTGCAATGGATACAGTTTCTGTGTCATTGTTCGACTATATATATATATATATATATATATCTGTATTTGAAAGCGATTAAGCCATATACAGAAAAACAAAACAAACAACAATCTCAAATAACAAACATCCTCACATTCTTAACTTAATATCCTACCGACTTTCTGCTAAACTAAAAACTTTTTCTATCATGTTGCCAAACACACACTATAGACCTAGCATTTGTAGACTTAAGGATACTTAGAAGTAGCTCATCCCCCCCATTCTGAAAAAGAGTACCCCTTATATTAGAAAGCTCTTCGCACCTCAAGAGAACAAGATTCCTCTGAAACATTGCTGGGTTTCGTAATGACAAGAACAAATAATCACAAGAACCTCCGTCTCCCTATCTGTACTACGAAGCATGCCAAGTCGAACATATTCACATACCCTACCCGACGCAAACGAGCGGAGGGTAGGAGCTACGCAGAATAGCATAATTTGTTACCTCTACGAACAGCTATACCGCAGTAGAAATGTTCTTATACGAACGCCGTCCGAGTCGTCCGTTACAGCTGGTTGGTTGTTTAGTAAGTAACGAATTTATTTCAAAAAACCACTATCATTGCAATGCCAAATTTGGGTATTACGTCAAGTATAATGCACATTTTATAGTCTATACAGTTAATCATCAATTCGTCATCACAGACCTATTATAGTATATTAATAAAAACCAAAAACAGAACACGGACGTTGGGATAATATCACAGACAGCTACCACCATCATTATAAATTTTGGTGAAACTCGGAACGAAGCTTTTTTGGTACCGCGTATGTGTTGCAGGTACGGGGGACAACTTTGGAACCTTTGAACTTGCGACCCTCTCCTGTCGGTTTCTTGTGTTTTCATTAGGAGGGGGAAGGATATCGAATAGAACAGGATGGTGGAGGAGCTTATGACCAACCGCTAAGCTCAGCCGCAGTCTCCGACTCTCAAGGGTTTCCATCTTAAACTTTTTTAAGAGAGCAGAATAGGGAACTTTGGGCTCACGACTTATTATGACGTCATGTCTGACTCGCTGCAGACCGACTGCCATCCTACAGTTTTTCATCTGGTATGCACAGCGGCGAAGAGGGAAGTAAACGGGTATCAACTCAAACCTCACAGCATGTACCTCTAGCTCCGCTCAGTTTTATTGGGGTGTCCGTAGTTGCTGCATGGGACCAAAGATGGAAGTTCTATTGGATTTTTGTTCTTGGTAATGATTACAAACGACTGTCTTCAGCGTCGCGTCGTTCCCTCGGTTTTGGTGAAAAACACGGAAAACCTTATACAACCGGTATTTCCGTTTAAAGTTTAACTGAAAAGCCAACTTATTGTTGTGTCATTTAATTGACTACAGTGAATTATTTGGGTTCTGCAAAGGGATTGTTTTTATTTGTACTATCTGCTCAAGTTATGACGTTGAGAATGTCTGCGGCCGTCCCCATAGCGTAATTTCTACTATGACGCCGGAAATTTTAATCTCAACACAAACGCGGCTTTTCAGTGGGCAGTGGTGAGATTGGTGAAGATTACTTAGTGACTGAACACAAAAAAGTCATAAATCTTTATCGTAAGGCATACAACAAAAATGCAAGCGCGCACAGAGGTACGACAAATCCCTCGGAAATCGCATTATTCGATAATCGATTATTCGTGAATAGCGGGACAACAAAGTAACGCATTTTTAGCGGGTCTCCAAGCCAATTTAACTGAATAAGTGATGGGTAAGTATAAACTACTATCCCAGCCCTTTTCGGTTAACTTTAGTGAGCTCCGCAGTAGCAGTAACCATGACCCTGATCCCTGTTGTAACAAGACCAAAGGTTTCGATGGGATCCCAAAAATTCAATATCTGATCCAGACAACTGGGTCTTGTCTTAGCCAGATCCAGTCTTCGCCAGACTCCTTGAACATTTTTACAACTAAAATTCAGAAACAGATTAAGGCCAAATAGCTAATCACCTGAGAAAACCAAGTTCAGATTTGGATTCAGCCTGTTGTTTTTACCCCTATAAGTCATATCTGTTTTGACGAAAACTTCCTGCCACTTCTGCCAATTTCCCGGTTCCGGCCGAACTCCAGAACTACTTGTCCGGCGAAAAAAGAAAGCTCAAAGACGAAATCAGGGTATCGTCTTTCCCCAGTAATGAACATCTAATCAACTTCAAATAGAAATTTAGCTTATAACAAATTTTCCGATTCCAGTCGGATTCCGGTCGAACTATATGTCCGGGTAAAATATGATTGTCATACAGGGACTCAGCATCTCTTCTTACCCTAAATCGCTTATCTAATCAACTAGAAATAAAACTTTGACTTCCAACAGATTTCCGGTTTTGGCCGGATTCCGGACGAACTACATGTCCGGGTAGAAAATTGTTTTCACATAAGTGTTCAGCATGTCTTCTTGCCCTAAATCGAACATCTAATCAACTCCAAATAAAACTTTTAATTTTGACAAACTTTCCGGCTTGGGCCGGATTCCGGTCGAAATACTTGTCCGTCGAGAAAATAGTTTTCACCATCGTCTTCAGCATGTTTTCCTACCTCTAAATCGAACATCTAATCAACTTCAAATAAAACTTTTACTTTCAACAAACTTTCCGGTTTGGGCCGGATTCCGGGCGAAATACTTGTCCGTCGAGAAAATAGTTTTCACCATCGTCTTCAGCATGTTTTCCGACCCCTAAATCGAACATCTAATCAATTTCAAATAAAACTTTTACTTTCAACAAACTTTCCGGTTTTGGCCGGATTCCGGGCGAACTACTTGTCCGATGACAAAATAGTTTTCACCATCGTGTTCAGCATGTCTTCTTACCCCATAATTGACTATCACATTAGCTTTTTCAAAATATTTTGTTTGTCCCTTAATTTGAATCCCCTCCCCCACCCCTAAATGTAGAGCTACAAAGTCCATCTACGAACTTGACTGGTCCGACGACCCAACGAACCCTCACACCAAGTTTCATCAAAATATCTCGTTCCCTTCGAGAGTTATCGTGCTTACAGACGGACGGACGGACGGACGGACGGACGGACGGACGGACAGACGGACGGACGGACGGACAGACGGACAACTTTTGCGATGTCATAGGTATCCCTCCACTTACGTTTTGGGATCCCAAAAAACGAAAAGTTCAGAATTCAGCGTATTGCCGTTAGTATGGAGAAAAAAGACAAAGGTAATTCGAAGTCTTGGAAATGAAAATGGATGGAGGGGGGGGAGGGAAGAAGATTAGGGATAAGGGAAGTAGAGTAGTACAGTAGACGGGTCTTTTAAGAGAAGAATGGTTGAGCCTCGTATGGGAGAACAGACCTCAGCAGCTTCTTGTGACCTCTACACTTTGTTGATGGTATATTGTTTAGATTTCATTAGTTATTAATGTGTGTTTATTTATTTTCGCTGTGTTGCCTATTATTTAGCTTTTGCTATTGTGGCAATTTTCCATTAAACCTTAATTTTCATAACAAATAACACAAGGACGCGCAGTTTCAACAGACAACACTTGGGATGTAATCTGTTGTGATTTTGTAAACGTTATTTTATTTATTTACTTCACCCCTGCCATATACATGAAGGAAAACACACACATGATCACTAGCCTACAAATCACACCTAACCACATATGTATCAATGTCATTAAATGTCATACATAACAGGCAATGCCAGGAAGAGCAAAAAAAAACAGTCCAAAAAACCTCTGCTTGCTTGTTTGTTTGTTGTCGAAAAGTTACTTCAACTTGAATCGCCGCCTGGCAGGGTGCCTTTTCTGTTATTTCGAGCCTCACTGTGGAACAATAATCTTCAGAAATCCCCACCCTTCGCCATAGTTTCCTTTCAGACCTACTACTTTTTAGCGCACTTTTGGTTGAGCCGAGTTTGTCAGTCACGGAGTACACACTACAGCTTCATGGTCCGCCGAATAAACTTTTAAAAATAAGTGCATGCGTAGCATCAAAATGAAGACTTGGTAGGAGGCCAGGTCTGATCATACACAAATCCTCAAATTTTCGGCATGGTGCCTAACGTATGGGCATGGTGCCCATACCTTATGGCGCCAGGCTCTGCAGCAAGGGCATGGTATCACATAAAAACCATGTCCATACCTTGGGCTGTGGCATGCCTAGACGTTGGAGCACCATGCACAAAAATTGGTACTTGTGTATGACTGGTCTTGTGTTTTGGACTCGTTTCCTTTTGCTTATTTTTCTCACTTTTTAACCAGGGTGCAAACTTTTCAAATAATTTGCGTCCAGCCTCCGCTTTGAAGAGCGAGAAGTCTGGATACAGTCGAAAATCGCCAATTATATGGGACATATATTGGTAGATTCTGAAAACAATATTTTAGAACCAGTGTATTGTTAAAAGATAATTTGTAGTAAGCGTTGTGTTTTAAGTCATGTTGTAATATTATTGAACAAAGAAAATTAGCCGCTCAAATTATGAAGTTAGAAGCTCTAATACTGAATTAGTTGCGAGGTGAATTAGCTGCATTAGGTCCACTCAATGAATCTACCTGGCTCCGACTCTTGGTCCCCAGGATTGGCGGATAGGTAAAAGTTGGCTCCTCCTTGGGGAAGAGTTCAAGTAGTGGTTTTCACACCTTTAGGAGGAGTCAAGTTGCGACAAGAGTATTTGCTGTGCGAGTTTTGTGTTGAGAAAAAAAGCTGCGACAGGGGGCTATGCTAATCTAAAAAAGTTTATTTTTCAGGTTCTTGTCAAACTGTTTTCAGTACCTTTAGTATTCAAGACGGCTGCGCAGTATCTTCGAATGGCATGGTTCCAAAAATATGTTGTGATATTCTTTGGTGATAGTGCAAAAGTAACTGAAGCTGAATCCCATAAAATGTTGTTATTGTAAATGTTAGATTCTAGCAATAAACTCTGCAATCGATATTCTATGTAGTGCGAGGTGTCCTTTAAGAATTTCAGTCGGGACCACTCTACCCTGGCCGTATCTCCGCATCGTCTCTACGGTACGTTACGAGGGTAGAGGGTAAATATTCTTTGAGCCCAAGCTGAGATTGAAACATTTATTCAAACAATGTTTACAACGGATACGTCAGCTATGATTCTTCGGCAGCGATATTTCGGCCCTTCTTGGCAAGGGTCCTCGTCAGGCTGTCAATCCTCTGGTTCAACTTTGGGGATAGGAAACAAACCTGTCCCCAGACATGCACCAAACCTATCCCCAAAGTTGAACCAGAGGATTGACAGCCTGACGAGGACCCTTGCCAAGAAGGGCCGAAATATCGCTGACGAAGAATCATAGCTGACGTATCCGTTGTAAACATTGTTTGAATAAATGTTTCAAAGCCAGCTTGGGCTCAAAGAATATTTATCTACGAAGTACGGAACTTTCACAGCCCAGACATGCAGTTGGTTACAGGTTTGTTTCCTACCCCCAAAGTTGAACCAGAGGATTGACAGCCTGACGAGGACCCTTGCGAAGAAGGGCCGAAATATCGCTGACGAAGAATCATAGCTGACGTATCCGTTGTAAACATTGTTTGAATAAATGGTAGAGGGGTACTTACTCAACTTCTACCGATGAATAAAATATTAGTCGAGCAATAGGCTGTTTCAAGCATCAAAAGGAGGGTTTTCGCGAAACCTCGGAATCACTTTCCGGCGAGCGAAGCGCATCGCGAAAACTGTGGGAAAGTGATTCCTGGAATCACTTTCCACTTTCCCGCTGGACTGATCGCGAAAACACATGGAAAGCTGACATCGCCGGGAAAAATCTTGAATTACAAGCTTTTTTAAATAAATATGGTTCACTTAACGGTTCTTTGATTCTCATCTATTCTATCGAAGTCACCTTAATTACGATTACGATTATTTTATTTATTAGTGACACTTGCACTGTTTTTCTCCACACATTTGAAATTCCCGCCGAAACATTCAACTTTCCGCGGAGCTTTCCACTATCCTCGTGGAATCACTTTCCAGGAAAGCTGCTTCGGTTTCCGGAGCGCGAAAACCGGGTTGAAAAGTTCGGCAACTTTCCGAAGTAGCGCGAAAACCATTGGAAAGTGATTACGACTTTGCTTTGTAGCTCGCGAAAACCCTCCTAAAAGCATCTCCGTTGGTTAACTTCGGTGGGTAAGAGTTCTTTACCGCTACAAGAAGCTAAATCGCAGTAAAGCCCTGGAGAAGAAATGTGAAGAAAATAGCCGATTGGTTGTGAACCATTGTGTCGCCAGTTGTGGCACTGCAGAGTGGTTCATGCACGCCTGCTACAGTATTTTTCTCTGATATGCGCAGCGACGAAGATGGAAATAGCCGGGCATCAACTGCAAGCTGAGCAAGTACCTTTACCCGATGAAAAATGTATCTCTCAATAGTAGCATGAAGTTGTACGCAGTGCCATCTTTACCCTTAGGCCGGTTAGGCCTGGGCTGGGCGGCCAGGGGAAACGAGAGGCCAAGCGGCCGGTGTAAATTGATCAGAAACCAGGCTACGGTTGCTAGCCGTGTTGCCTTGTTTATTACCACCCAGGATCCCGGTGTGACCAACTATGTTGCCCCGTCATTTACCTTACTGAAATATGCTCGGATCTGACCAGTGTGACTCGACACAGAATCATATGTGCTAATGTGCTGGCGCTTTTACATTTTTGATTCATGACAAGGGGCCTAAACCCATGGATGACCTAGGGTCGACCAATAGTAAAAGACGGCACTGGTTTTACGAAAAGTACCACGCAGTAACGAACTGATGCTACTACATGGTTCAATGTCAAGGCTACCGTGTTACTGCATTCTGCTGGATGCTACTATTACCAATACTGGATGCTACCATTGCAAGACAGGATGCTACTGGATACTACTGCTTACGATTTGCCGAGTATAAGGCACATTAAATGATGGTATTCTTTACTATTACATATCAATACATGCAACTTTTTCGTACAACTATCATAGAACTACGCTGGCAATAAATTTTTCATCGGGTAGCTCTGCTCAGTTTTGTCGGGGTATCCATAGTCGGTGCATGGGACGAAAGACGGAGGTTCTGTTGGCTTATTTGTTCCTGTTCAAAGTAGCTACATTTAGTCTCAAGACGATCGGTAAGGGGGTCAACACCATCTCCGGAGCTACTTGTATTGGACGGTCTAATACAAGTAGCTCCGGAGATGCTGTTGACCCCCTTACCGATCGTCTTGATCCCGGGTACACCCCCACACAGTCTTGACAAAATAAAATATAATTTTTGGGACCCCAAAACGTAAGTGGAGGGATACCTATGACATCGCAAAAGTTGTCCGTCTGTCCGTCCGTCCGTCTATAAGCACGATCTCGCAGGGAATGAAATATTTTGATGAAACTTGGCTTGAGGTTTCGTTGGGTCGTCGGACCAGTCAAGTTCGTAGATGGGCATTGTAGCCCTACATTTAGGGGTGGGGTAGGGGGTTCAAATTAAGGGGCAAACAAAATATTTTGAAACAGCTAATGTGATAGTCGATTATGGGGTAAGAAGACATGCTGAGCACGATGGTGAAAACTATTTTGTCATCGGACGAGTAGTTCGCCCGGAATCCGGCCAAAACCGGAAAGCTTGTTAAAAGTAAAAGTTTTATTTGAAGTTGATTAGATGTTCGATTTAGGGGTAGAAGACATGCTGAAGACGATGGTGAAAACCATTTTCTCGACAGACAAGTAGTTCGCCCGGAATCCGGCCGAAACCGGAATGTTTGTTAAAATTATAAGTTTTATTTCGAGTTGATTAGATGTTCGATTTAGGGCAAGAAGACATGTTGAACACTTATGTGAAAACAATTATCTACCCGGACATGTAGTTCGCCCGGAATCCGGCGAAAACCGGAAAGTTTGTTAAAAGTAAAAGTTTAATCTGTAGTTTATTAAATGTTTGATTTATGGGTAAAAAGCCATGCCGAACACGATGGTGAAAATCATTTTCTCGCTGGACAACTAGTTCGCCCGGAATCCGGCCAAAACCGGGAAACTTGTTAAAAGCAAAAGTTCGATTAGATGACCGATTAAGGGGTAAGAAGAGAGGCTGAGTCGGTTTATGACAATGGTTCTTTACCCGGACATATAATTATTCCAGAATCCGGTTGTAAGCGGATTTTTTTTAAGTCAAACTTTTATTCAAAGTTGATTAGATGTTCTTTATAAGGAGATACGCCGGTTTTGTTCCTGTATTTTTTTTTTGCTGGACTAGTAGTTCGCTCGGAAATCGGCTGGAAGCCTCGGTCAGTATCGTCAAAATAGATATGGCTTATAGAGGTATATCTGAACTTGGTTTTCTCTGATGATTAGTCTGTCCAAGACTGGATCTGGCGAAGACAAGACTCGATTGTCTGAATCAAATATTAGATTTTTGGGATCCCATCGACACCTTTGGTCTTGTTTGAAAAGTATATGTAGAGGCAAGCCGCCGTCACGAGTTTACATTTGACTCGGGTGTGCCGCTCATTGCGCGCTGTCCGAACTGCAGTTTACAATAGGATATTTCCCATAGTTGTGCATTCGGTTGAGGCTGGGGTGTGGCTGGTACTCGGGTAGTTTTCGGTACCGGAGGGGGGGGGGGGGGATTGCCGCTTTTTATCCAGGAGTGTTTTCTCCTACACCCAAAAAATAAAAATAGCCTACTCTTCAACCTTTAGTTGGCATCTATCGAAGTTCTAACCAATTGAGCTATCGAGGGGCTATTGAAGAAAGTTTGTAAACCACTATAATCGCGAGTTAGTAAGGGCTACATGAAGAGTGATCTCGCCCGAGCAAAAATAACTTAACAGTTCAGGTGCCCATGTCACGTTAAGTTTAGATATTTACGTGATTTTTAGCTTATACATGGAACTCCTACGGTGACAAATAAACCAGAAAGCATTTTTTATTTTGTATTTGAAAGTCCAGTCCTCAATGTCGGAGTCACATAGACCGTCCAGGGCCCAAATAACGGGGCCTCCAGCAAAAACAAAAGATTTAATTTCTAGGGGAAACTGCCGTGTCTTACTGACGAAACTTCCACCACGACAAAACATCCACATGGCGTGACGTCCCCAAGCTTACGAGTTTGTAGTTCACCCTGGCCTTCGAGCTGACCGCAAAAATATACAGAGCATGTTCCACCCTTCTAACAATAGTGACTATTAGTTACTGCCAGGGCGTCGCAAGGGGGGGGGGGGTGCAGCCCCCCCCCCCCACACACCTTTTTGAGATTCGGTAAAATTTATACTAAATTTATACTAAACTCAAAAATTATACTAAAAATTGTTCGGTATTTTTTCGATGGCAGAACTGTTCGATATATTTACGGGGATTCGGTAGTTTTACAGAATCCTAAATAGCCTATCTGTACAAATTTCTTCGGTATAATGATCGGGATTCGGTACAATTGCCAATATTCGGTATTTATCACGAATTTGGTGAGAGAATTTACTGAAATCATTTGGTAATTTTTCGATGCCGGAACTATTCGGTATATTTATGGAGATTCCTTAGTTACACAGAATCCCGAATAAGCTATTGGTTCAAAATTATTCGGTATCATGATTGGGATTCAGTAATTTATTGAGTATAATTTCCAGGATTAGGAAGTTAACCACGAATCCTGACTTTGTTCCAGTTTCAACGAAAGTATACCGAATATGAATATTATTCGGTAGTCTTTGATACCAAAACAATTCGGTATAACAACCGGGATACGGTAGTTGTACAGAATCTCGAACATGCTATCGGTACACTTATTCGGTATAATAACTGGAATTCGGTAATTTATTCGTTAGGGATTCGGAAGTACGAACCTTGAAAGTCAGAAGAGGTCGAGTGAAGCACTGGTCGCAGACAAAAGGGATGATCTATGATATCCTCCATAGTCCTTACTTTTATTTTGGATCCCAAAAAGAATATATACGGTAATCATAAATATTTCGAAAATTCCGCCTGCAGCACTTTTCGTAATATTCTCTATTTTGTGGCAGGGCGCGTCATTTGACAGGGGTTTTAAGCCCTGAGATTTCGAAACATTAAAAGCTAGAATTTGGATGGAAATTAAACTTGGCAGGAAAAAGCAAAAAACAATTCGCATGCGGCGCTCACTTTATGTGATTTGGGTTAGTATATTCACTAAACTACAGTTGCTGTTGCTGCCGAAACGTCGCTCCAGCCGTGTTCTGGAACAAGAGGATCTGGAACTGGAGTCTCGGTATTCAATCAACGGTAAATGATAGAATTTGTAAGAGAAACAGTTAAATTTTAGCCTAAAGAAAAAAAATGGATTTTGCTAAATTTTCGCCTGCGGCGCTCGATTTAATTTTTAGGAGTTGTTACAGCAATCATGCCCGGCAATATATTCTCCATGTGCGCTTCGCCAAAACGCCACCTAATAGTTGGCTTATCGTCTTTCATGCTGCCCTTTATTGTTACTCTTCCTAGGTAATCGTACCTGTTCCGTAATTAAAAGCTTGAGTTCTTAGTTCTAGGATTCGGTAGATTTTTTGAAAGATTCGGAAAATTTTTCGCTCTGCAACCCCCCCCCCCCCCACCGAAAATGGACTTGCGACGCCCCTAGTTACTGCTTCCTATCGAACCTCACGAAAAGTTACGACGCTGACCGCTCCAACCTTCTCGAAATAGGAACTATTGGTAACTATTTGCTTACCATGTTCAAAAGGAACATCCCCGAACTGCCAGCTTGCGAACTCTCCTCCTCGCAAAACATCAAGATCCTTGGTCTAAACATTGACAACGATCTTCGATGGCATAAATCATCTTGTAACAAAGGCAACTGGTCTACTAAAATCCCTAAGACCCCCACCCTCTAAATTCCCCCACAGTACCCGGATCCAGTCGGGTTATGTAAATGATTTATCTAGAGCCTTTGTTTGTTATTCACACCAAGTTCCATCCCGATCTCTGTAGTCTAAGCGGGTCACGAATTCCCCCACCCCCCAGCAGTTGTCGGATCCTGTCCGGACATGAGAAAGTACATTAGTGACATGTCCTCTGTTTAATTATTAAACTTCAGTGGAATCCGATCACCCGTTCCAAAGTTACTCAATATTCCGGATTGCCCCTCCCTCTACTCCCCCACAATGGCCGGATTGAAAAAAATAAATTTCCAAGTCAGTTTGATCGGGCCCCTGATATGCCTGCCAAATTCCGTCGTGAAAATCCCCAAAACTGTCACCACCGGAATTACGGGAACCTCCTCTTCCCCGAAAGTGCCCGGATCCAGTCTAATTGTGTAAACGATTCATCTAGAACAGATGTTTCTTCTTCCCAGCAAGTTTCACTCCGATCCCTCCATTATAACCGTTTCTCGCGATTTCCTGTCTCCCTCCCCAACTCTCCCACAGCTGTCGAATCCGGTCCGGACTTCAAATTGGACATCAAAGATATGTCATCTATTCAGTTGTGAAGTACCATTCCAATCGATCACCCATTCGGAAGTTACGCACCACTCAATTTTACGGACCCCCCTCCCTCCACCCCCCAGATGGTGGGATCGAGAAACTGAGTATTTCCAAGTTAGTTTGGTCGGGTCCCATATGCCTGCCAAGTTTCATCGTCCTAGCACATCTGAAAGTACCCTAACTCGCAATCGTGGGACAGACCGCCCGACCGACCAGCAGACGGAATTGCGATCGGTATATGGCACTTGAGCCAGAGTCAGCAAGTGCCGTACAAACAGAAACTTGGTTCGGGAAAAGTTTCCCAGCGTGTTCAAACCTGGTAACAAGCCTAGTTCAAACCTAGAGTGGCGAGCGAAAATATTGGCAGAAATCTAAGCCTACACGAAATTCTGTTTCTCTATTCTATCGAAATAATATGATATAATATAAAAAGCAGATATACTAGGTACAGAAGGACCCATGGTCACCAGAGAATACTCTATATGACCAAAAAGTCATAGTCCAAAACACGCCAGTGATTCTCAGGAAGAAGAAATCCCGAGACAGCGCAGCTGTGACACCGTTTCTTCCGTTCTTCCGCAGGTACCCGGAGATTCTGCATTGGAAGGGAGAGATAGTCATCAAGTGTATAGTCCGTGCCTAACTCTAGGTCAACAGGCGTCACATCATCTTGGAGCCTTACTGGCTTAAGCCGCCCCGTTCCATTTCCGATCAATCTGAAGCAGGGCATCTCTATGAAATCGCTTCCTGTTTAGAAGAGCCTCGTTTTTGTTGTGATAGCGCTGCCGCATCGCTGCTGCAGCACTTCTTTGCTTTTAATATGCGTTTTTGGATTCACTTTCTTCTTGGTTGAAGCGGCAGCGCTGCAGCATCTTGCAGGGAAGCACGGACTTGGTCGGGGAGAAAGTCCGTGATTCTCGAGAAGCGCTGCCGTCTTCCTCGGAAGCGCTGCAGTGCAAAAACGGATGTAGAAAGAATCAGTCCGGAATCGGCCGAGAAGTGGACCTGCAGCATGCAACAAAAACGAGGCTAAGACTAGACCTACGTTGCCCGGGCAACGTGAAGTGTTGCGGCAACCTTTGTCCGGCTTCGCCGGCTAAAGTGTTGCGAGAGCAACACTTTGGTTTTGTTTCTTCGCTGTCGGTTAAATGCTGAAATTGTCAACTTATCGAAGCTTTTAAAACGGTATGTTCTAAAAAGAATAATCACATAATCAAAAGCTGTTGTTTAGCGTTGTAAAACCAACAACAAAACAATATCGGAAGAAGGCTATCCGTAACGTTTCAGGATTAAAATACCATAGATGACACTATTAATTATTACAAAACTACCTTCTTGGTTTACATTACCGTATCGTTTGTACCCGTTGCGTAAACAGTTAATCCTAGGTTATAGCGATAGACCATCGATACAAACTTTCTTACTGTCATATTTACAGAAATCGAATACAATGTGCACCAATTTTCAAAAATTTCTAGCCCCTCGTAAACCGATCTTACTTACAAGTCCCATGCATGTCTTACAATTGGGAACAAAATTGTTCTTACCATCGAATACACCTGAGACAAATAACAGGTATACCAGCTAGCAAAAGCTGCAAACTCCTCGTTGCCGAAGATGATTATGAGCTAACAGTCGACTGTTGCTTACAGTCGACTGTTGCTTACAAGTCCTTTACATGTCTCGCAACTGGTATCGCCTATTTTTGGTTTCAGTGTGTACCTTACTCCTGAAGTTGTCAACCCCTTGAAACTTTCAAACTGGTTTATCTCATGAAGGATTTTTGTTCAAAAGAATGGATGGCATATATTTTGATCAGCTCTTCAAGGGCTATCGATTGCCATAACCACAACAAAAGCATATCGGAAAAAGGGACTAAATTGACTTTGCAGTCAGTTGAACTTTATCCTTTTCAATCGTAGACATCGTGACGGATGAAAACTTGGAATAATATCCTATATAATCTAGTTGGTATTATAAAGCTATCCGTAACTTCTTAGGATTAAAATACCATAGATGACACTATTAATTATTACGAAACTACCTTGTTTTACATTACAGTATCGTTTGTACCCGTTGCGTTAACAGTCAATCCTAGGTTACAGCGATAGACCAACGATACAAACTTTCTTACCGTCAGATTTAGATAAATCGAATACAATGTGCAACAATTTGCACAAATTTCTAGCCCCTCGTGCACCGATTCTACTGACAAGTCCCTTTCCCATGATAGACATCAAGTTCACCGGATAAAAATAATGGGTACACCGACTAGCAAAAGTTGAAAACCTCTCATCGCTGAAGATTTGTGTAGCATAACAGCCGATTATTACTTACAAGTCCCTTGCATGTTTTACATTTGGGAACCAAATTGTTCATCAAATGACAGGTACGCCAACTAGCGAGAGCTGCAAACCCCTCATTGCCGAAGATGATTATGAGCTAACAGTCGCCTGTCGCGTACAAGTCCCCTAAATGTCTCACAACTGGTATCGCCTATTTTTGGTTTCAGTGTGTACCTTACTACTGAAGTTGTCAACCCCTTGAAACTTTCAAACTGGTGTATCTCATAAAGGAATTTTTTTTAGCAAAAAATGGATGTCATATACTTTGATCAGCTCATCAGCGGCTATCGATTGCCGTCTAAGTTGAACTTTATCCTTTTCAATCGTAGATATCGTGATGGATGAAAACTTGGAACAATATCTTATATAATCTAGTTGATATTATAAAGCTATCCGTAACTTTTCAGGATTAAAATACCATAGATGACACTATTAATTATTACAAAATTGCCTTATTGTTTTACATTACCGTATCGTTTGTACCCGTTGCGTAAACAGTTAATCCTAGGTTATAGCGATAGACCATCGATACAAACTTTCTTACTGTCATATTTACAGAAATCGAATACAATGTGCACCAATTTTCAAAAATTTCTAGCCCCTCGTGAACCGATTCTTACTTACAAGTCCGTCTCCCGTTATTGACATCAAATTCACGGGAAACAAATAATGGATACACCAGCTATCAAAAGTTGTAAGCCCCCATCGCTGAAGATGATTATTGCATAAGCTTTTCAAACGGGATGTTCTAAAAAAATTAATCATATGATCAAAAGGTATTCTTCAGCGTTGTAAAAACAACAACAAAATAATATAGGAAGAAGGGACTAAATTAACTTTGCAGTCAGTTGTACTTTATCCTTTTCAATCGTAGACATCGTGACGGATGAAAACTTGGAACAATATCTTATATAATCTAGTTGGTAATAGAAACCTATCCGTAACTTTTCAGGATTAAAATACCATAGATGACACTACTAATTATTATGAAACTACCTCATTGCTTTACATTTTCGTTTGTATCCGTTGTGTAAACAGTTAATCCTCGGTTACATTGATAGACCATCGACACAAACTTTCTTACCGTCAGATTTATAGAAATCGAATACAATGTGCACCCATTTGCAAAAATTCCTAGCCCCTCGTGAACCGATTCCTACTTACAAGTCCCTCTCCCGTGATATACATTAAGATAACCGGAAACAAATAGTGGGTACTCCAGCTAGCAAAAGCTGCAAACCCATCATCGCAGAAGATGATTGTAGCATAACAGCCGATTATTACTTACAAGTCCCTTGCATATCTTGCCATTGGGAACCAAATTGTTCTTACCATCGGATACACCGGAAACAAATAACAGGTATACCAACTAGCAAAAGCTGCAAACCCCTCATTACCGAAGATGATTATGGGCTAACAGTCGACTGTTGCTTAAAAGTCCCCTATATGTATCATAACTGGTATCGCCTATTTTTGGTTTCAATGTACCTTACTATGAAGTTGTCAACCCCTTTGAAATTTTCAAACTGGTGTATCTCATGAAGGAATTTTTGTACCAAAAAATGGATGACATATACTTTGATCAGCTCATCAATGGCTATCGATTGCCGTCGAAAAAAAAATTCTACCTGTCTTAGTTCAAAAGTTGACTTTTTTGCCGTAGGCCAACTTTCTAACGTCACGACTTAGAAAGGAGCAAAGGATAAGCTCTAGTTTCTTTAGCAATGAGAGAACTTTTAAAGTTTAAGAGGCTCATCTGATACCGTTACTCTACCACAAACCAAAGTGCAAAAAAAAAAAATTATAAACTCAGCTGAAATCGTCGCAGACATGGACAGAAACAATAGATGGCAGCACTTTCGGACCCGTGGGAAAAAGCCACTTTTTTGTCTCTGTAGATTTTTCTATTCATCACTCAAAGAAGATATGTTGGCTGTGGGGCCGGGTAACTGCCGCATATATTTAACACTTATAGATTTTAGTCCATCTTCAATTTGAAACTGGTGCCTGCCTGCTTGCGTGCTAGAACGGAGCTTTCCACTGGAAAGCAGAAACATCTTTTGATGAAACGAAAGGTTCGCTACACAACTTCAGATAGTCCTCTCTGACATAGGCTATACAACTCCACTTCACTTCGCAAACCGTAGGCTCTGGCTCGATGACAAGCAAAAACCATCCTTATTGGCCCCAGGCAAGAGTTCTACGGAGCTTTCCAAAATGTAATGTCATATTCATCAATCCGGCCTAAGGTCCACACTTTCCGTAAAAACCGCACAGGTTAGACCCTTCTCAGTTACCAGGAATAAAATGAAATCGGAGTCATAGGAAAAAAAAACAAAAAAAACAAAAAAAAACAGGACAAAACCAAAGTGTTGCTCTCGCAATACAATTACAAGTGTTGATCGAGTGAGAAAGAGGGTACCTCCCCAGGCCGGGAAACAGAATGTACAAAAATAGGTGCCGAAAACATGTACTTTGCTTGGAAGCGCAGCTACAGTAATGGTGGTCCTCCACTGTCAATCTTTAAGTCCGTCCTAATCTTGCTCGATCGGACCCCGCGATGTCTCACTGACTTAAAACGGCGGAAATGACCGCTTTCAGCACGTTACGATCGCTTTCCCGATGAAAAATTTACCTCAAAATAGTACTATGAAGTAGTGCGAAAAAGTAGCATGCAGTACTAACGATGCTACTACATGGTTCTACTTCAAGGCTACCGTGTTTCTGCATACTATATGCTACTATTATAAAGAACGGATGCTATTATGGCAAGACAGGATGCTACTGGATACTACTACATACGATTGGACCAGTCTGAGGCACATTAAATGATAGTATTCCTTGCTATATTACGACGTTTTCGTACTACTACCATACTACTACGCAGGCTACAAATTTTTCATCGGGTTCCGACAGCTTACGGTTGCCAATGGAGAACCCAATTAACTCAGGGAGCCTAACTGTTGGGTCAATAGTCCATGATTTTTTCTTTTACTAAACTAATTTATATTTCTAGTTCAAAAAGTTAATACAAGTACAAGGAAAAGACAGGTACTAAGAAAAGACAACACTCTTCCGAGTCAACTTCTTAACAAGAGACATCGGACGAACTAACGACAACCCAAAACATCAAAATCCTCGGACTAAATATTGACAGTGACCTGAGATGGAATTCTCATGTTAAGTCAGTGGTCTCCAAAGCATCTGGCCAACTCAAGTCTTTTTCAAATCTGATTTGGTCTCAACAGGCAAATATTTTTGACATGCTACAAAATGTACATCAGACCCCTAACAGAGTACGCATGTCCTGTCTGGCACAGCTCACTCACCGAAGAAGAACATGAACAAATTGAGCAGATCCAAACGAGAGCATGCAAAGTAATATTGGGAATGGGATATGAAAATTATGAAAAAAGCTTGGGGATCTTAAAGATCACGTCGTTAAGACAAAGGAGGCATGTGCTTACCATGAGATTTGGCACAAAAATACTAGCGTCCGAATTACATCGTGGCATTCTGCCCGAGTTCTCCGAAAAAGAAGTTGCCGAAACACAAGAATGACCCAAAATCTCACAATAAATCAGAAGAAGCAACTAATTCCTCCTCCAATACACTCCTCCTATCATTTCCTAAAGTCTTTTGTACCATACTTTATTAAACAGTTTAACTGTTCCTAGCTGCGGTATGCAATTTTGACTTGTTTTTGATTATTGATGTAGTTTATTTACAAACTTGATTGTTTTATTTATAAATTTTATACGAGATTCGGTAGGTAAGTTTGACCTGACTTTTGTTTATTAATGTAGTTTATTTATGAAATTTTAGTGATAATATAATATTGACCTGTCGAGTTAATTGATAGTGCTTAAAGTGTCTTTATTTCCCTCCAGACCTCCAGACGAATTCTAAGATTTAACCCGTGTCCAAAAATCGGGATCGAAATCTGTTTTAAATTTTATACGCCTCACAATGTTCGCATTGAAACTGGCGTCGTATTTGTGTTTGGAAACTCAAGCGTACAGAGTCTACAAAATTACTGTCTATAAAGGTAACAAGGTAACTGTGACATGATTAATGGTGTCATCAACTTACAAAACTTAAAAAAAACTGAACGGTTCTAATGATCAGTTTTACGAGGGATCGGTTAAAAATAGGCATGGCACGGCACGACACGTTGCAGGAGGCACGAGTAATAAAAAGAGATTAGGAATTAGTAGAAGTACAAGAGTAAGTGAGAGATCGTAACTCCTGTGCCTAAAAGAAGGCACGCTAGAACGTTGTTTATTTCCCTCACTCTGAAGCCTGAAAGGGCCCCTCTTTTAGTTTTCGTGCTTCTTTTCAATACTCGAGCCTCCTACACTAAACTACACTCAAAGACACCCATACTTAGTTGTTTTAACCTTTTATTCTCATCATCGTTATTTCAATTTTAAAATAAGTTTTTTTTTAATGTAGTTTATACAATATTATAAAATCAGAAATTATAACACATCCTTCCCAAATGTCCGAGAGTCTAAAATAGGCATGGCACGGCACGACACGTTGCAGGAGGCACGAGTAATAAAAAGAGATTAGGAATTAGTAGAAGTACAAGATTAAGTGAGAGATCGTAACTCCTGTGCCTAAAAGAAGGCACGCTAGAACGTTGTTTATTTCCCTCACTCTGAAGCCTGAAAGGGCCCCTCTTTTAGTTTTCGTGCTTCTTTTCAATACTCGAGCCTCCTACACTAAACTACACTCAAAGACACCCATACTTAGTTGTTTTAACCTTTTATTCTCATCATCGTTATTTCAATTTTAAAATAAGTTTTTTTTTAATGTAGTTTATACAATATTATAAAATCAGAAATTATAACACATCCTTCCCAAATGTCCGAGAGTCTAAAATAGGCATGGCACGGCACGACACGTTGCAGGAGGCACGAGTAATAAAAAGAGATTAGGAATTAGTAGAACTACAAGATTAAGTGAGAGATCGTAACTCCTGTGCCTAAAAGAAGGCACGCTAGAACGTTGTTTATTTCCCTCACTCTGAAGCCTGAAAGGGCCCCTCTTTTAGTTTTCGTGCTTCTTTTCAATACTCGAGCCTTCTACACTAAACTACACTCGAAGACACCCATACTTAGTTGTTTTAACCTTTTATTCTCATCATCGTTATTTCAATTTTAAAATAAGTTTTTTTTTAATGTAGTTTATACAATATTATAAAATCAGAAATTATAACACATCCTTCCCAAATGTCCGAGAGTCTAAAATAGGCATGGCACGGCACGACACGTTGCAGGAGGCACGAGTAATAAAAAGAGATTAGGAATTAGTAGAACTACAAGATTAAGTGAGAGATCGTAACTCCTGTGCCTAAAAGAAGGCACGCTAGAACGTTGTTTATTTCCCTCACTCTGAAGCCTGAAAGGGCCCCTCTTTTAGTTTTCGTGCTTCTTTTCAATACTCGAGCCTCCTACACTAAACTACACTCAAAGACACCCATACTTAGTTGTTTTAACCTTTTATTCTCATCATCGTTATTTCAATTTTAAAATAAGTTTTTTTTTTAATGTAGTTTATACAATATTATAAAATCAGAAATTATAACACATCCTTCCCAAATATCCGAGAATCTAAACCTAGAATTCTCTTCTGTTTCCTTATTTAATGTTTTTTCATTATGCGGTACTACAAAAGTTGTTATTCCCGTGCCCATCAAACAGAACAGTGAGAGAAATGTACAAATCGGCAAAATTACCGGAAAGTCGAATATCATACCAAGCAAATAACCAGTTAAGATACGAAAAACTTGAAGAGACAAATACAAAATAGTTGATAATAAATATTTTGAAATTGTCTGAGCAATTGAGTTTTCTGCAATTTTCCGAAAAACTAGAAATTTTGAAATTATCTTATAATAAAAAAATTTGGATGTTTTCTGGAAAAATTGACATTTTGATATTTTACTACTACTAGGGACTTTGGAAGTTATAAAATTAACATTTTTTTTTTTTAAATATAGGAATGTAATTTTTGACAGCAGGCAACCTGCTATGCCATTGCACGTTCTAGCCATTAAAATTATGACTGTACCAGCTAATGAACAAATTTGCCTGTTATCCACTACACTTGTATCTGTACCGTCTAAAAAATAATGGAACCACATTAATGATTCGCCAAGAAAAATCATCGACATTAGGTAAAATACGGGTAAATCACTTTTCTTAAGAATCCGTTCCAGAGCTGAACGAAAGTATATAACGCACACTGCTCCAGAAATATCTATACCACATGTTATGGATAACACTGTATTGGAACTGAAGTATAGCTGGGTGTTGACGGTTGGAAAAGGGATAACTGCTTTCATAAGGACTAAGAAGGCAACGGCTGAAAGAGATAATAACGATTACTTTATAATCTCAGTTTCTGTGTCGTACCCTCAGGCAGTAACGATTACAAGATAACATGGCGACAAGCTAAAAGCTTAACACCAAATGTAATAAAAAAATAATAATAAGAATAATAACATTTTTAAATCAGAAACCAGAGACTGGTTCCCTCTCAGTGGCTATGCTTTTCGGACAGAAGCTGATCGTGTTAGAAAAGAAGTCTATCTAGTTTTATTTTTGAACAAAAAACGAAGTTCACAAAGACAGGAGAAACCCTTATTTTGCTCCAAGCTGCAATTTAAGGTAGTTTAAGGAATGTCCATCTTATCCCCGATTCTTCGACAACCAAATTATTAGTGTTCAGTTCGATAAGAAATCTGGAGAAGTTAAATCAGTTTAAATTTAAGAAAAAAAAATTCTGTTTTACATGACCAGGAATGTGGAAAACTATTGTTTGTTTGTTTCACTTTTGTTTTGTATTTTAAGGAATCAAGTTCAGTCATTTGTGTAATTTTTGCAACCGTTTAATAAGGAGCCATGGACTCCTTTAAACTTTTAAAACTGTATATCGCAGTATCTTTCAAAATAGCTGATGGCTCATTATTGTCACATGCGTAAAGTCTATCATTCACTTTAGCTCTGTAACTTCACTATCGTTTATTAAGTTCGAGTAAACCATGCTCTCTGAGTTACGTTCATAGTCCATTTACACACTGCGTAAAATCCGAGCGTATTTTACGCACGTTTTGAGCTTGAAAAGATTTCTAGCAATACGGATGTACTTAAATACAAAACGGACCGATTTCTCTAATACGTCCGTATTACTAGAAATGTTTTCAAGCTCAAAACGTGCATAAAATACGCTCGGATTTCAAAATACGCTCGGATTTTACGCAGTGTGTAAACCCACCATCAGCCTGGTTTCCTCAATAGCCATTAAGGCCCGTTCACAACCTGCTTTATCTAATACTCAGTACAGCTAGAACAAATAATCAGAGACAACCTTCGTGTTTGGTCCCAACCCGTATGGAAATCATTCAAGTCATTGTATTATGGGGCACTTTTCCAATCGTAAACAATTGAAAACAATTGGAAACGATCTTAAACAATAATTTTTTTGTATGATCGGAATCAGTTGTATACGATTGTAAACAGTTATTTCCAATCGTTTGCGGTTATTCCCAATCGTAAATTATCAACTGTTTCCAATCTTAAACAACTGTTTCCAATCGTAAATAACTGTTTCCAGTCATAAAAAAAACAATTGTTTACGATCGTTTCCAATTGTTTCAGTTGTTTACGACTGGAAAATGTCCCGTAATACAATGACTTGAATTATTTCCATATGAGATACAACGACTCTGTAGGCTATATACCCCGATAATATTGAGAGGAGCTAATGGTATTTGCTGTGAGATCTGAGTTGATACCCGTCTACTTCCTCCTACTCTACTTTCCTTTAAACTACTCTTTAAATTCCAGTATTTTAAAATAGTGGAATACTTTAAGACTAGGCTCTGCTTTCAACATATTGTCCAAGTTTTGACTGGCCCGTTGACTTCTTGTTATAACACGGACAAATTTACATAACCGGCTTTTCTGATGGAACAACCTCTCGTAAACCACCGTTGACAGCATGATAGCGTCGAAGGTAGCAAAACCCGACAAGTGAGAATATCAGTAAGGTTTTGTTAAGAGGGTTTAGAATATTCCGTCTAAATATCGGGTTACCGGCGAAAGTATGGATGGGGCAATTGTGGAAGAGGTTGAATTAGTACTATAAGTGAGACAGGTCCTTGAACAACCGTAGGATCCCTGCAGGGGTTGATAAGTTAGTTTTGCTGGGGTCCTAGCACGCCTGCCAAGCTTCACCGTTCTAGTACATCTGGAAGTACCCTAGCTCTCGATTACCGGACTAACCGACAGACCGAAGGAAAAGTGATCATAAAAGTGTGCGTTAAAGTTTCTTGATATACGCTAAATATTTCGCCTGTGGCACGGTATCGATTATTTTTTTTTGGCAGTCACCTTTGGGTGGTCTCCTATTTCAAGTTACTTGGAGCTTGGAAAGCCACTGGCGATATTTTTGAAGCTATTTTTTAGGGTTATGCCTGATCCTAATTTTCATAGGGTAAATTAAGGGCATAAACTTGAACTAAATGGGAGAATGCTGGCCGCTAAGTTTATTTGGTTATTTACTTGGTCCCCTGAAGACTGAAGGTGATGAAGATGAGTTTTGATGGACTATTGCTCACCTAGATGAAAAAATTTGTGCTTCTTCTCCGCTGAACTGTCGATCGGCATCATGGTATCCGTAACCGCTGCAACAAAGAAAAAGTATTTAGGATTTTCCAAGAATCTCAGGTGGCCTCTCTCTGTTGAGAACTCAGCATGAAGTCTAAGAAAAACTCTGCTTCGGGTGAACAAGTTGTCAAAGGTCTAGTTGTCACTTGTCAGAGCGGATGAAGAGGAAGAAGGTGGTGCACAGTCACAATACTCTTGATGACTATCTCTCCCTGTCGATGCAGAATCTCCGTGTACGATACTATATCTGTTATTTATAGCTCGTACAATTCACTCGCTAGCATTGGATTGTCGTACAGTTTACCACCGATACATGTCTATCTATCTATAATAACACTATAAAAGACATCTTGATAATAAGTTAAAAAATTCACAGTCGACACTTAATATATACAATTTACCTGAAGGGTAAATTGTTCGGTTGCTTGACGTTACGATACCAGTGTTTGTGTCAGGTCGTGTTGCTTCGCTTGTGTATTTCTTTATATCTTGAGGTCAGATCTATATTTTGGTCAATCTGTATTTGAATTATTGTGTACTTGTAACTTCATTTACTTTCAAAGCATATCAATCTGAGATCTTTAATTTAACTCACATTTTCGAGCACGGCCTTCTGCGTCTGTTACGGAATAGGGTTATTTCGGTATGGTTTATTTAGCTGTTCGCGGCCCGGAAAACCAGCTCGGCTGGTTACGCCATCTAGCAGCTAGGGAACTTGGTACCCTGGCCAATACTGGGCGCTACAGGAGTGTAGGCCTCCACGATCTGTTTTAATTGCCATGTTCCTGTTCAGCGCTTCCAAGCGGACTAGTTTCTGTTAATCCCTCCATGCATCACCGTCATTACTTGGATCAGACATGGCAAAATAGATCCACAGCTTAGTGAGTGGAAAACCTGTCATCTGTGTCCCAGGTAACGGAGGTTTTACATATGTTTTAACAGCAGAAAGGGAAAGCGACCCACTACCCTACGGATTCTACTTTTTAGTATGTCTGCAAAAGTGTTGGTTAAGACATAGTAAAAAGTCGAATCCATAGGGTAGTGGGCAGTGGTCACTTTCACTTTCTGCTGCTGAAACATATGCAAAACTTCCATTACCTGGGACACAGATGACAGGTTTTCTACTTACTAACCTGTGGATCTATTTTACCATGTCTGATCCAAATAATGACGATGAGGCATGGGGATTAACAGAAACTAGTCCGCTGGGAAGCGCGGAATAGGAATATGGCCAATTTGGCCAGGGTCTGAAGAGCAAGCCCGATAGTTTCTTCAATTTATTTTCCAGTAACCATAAGCAAGGTAAAGGTGACTTTTAGAAAGGAGGAAAGATATTTCGGTGTCTCATGTGTATTACCCTTCAGGTTCAAAGTGCTAGCTACGGTTTTATCACCGCTGAAACTCAATCTGTTGCTGAAACTCATGGTGTTTAAGAGTGCAGAAAGTTTTCTCAGAAGCTGAACTTTCGAATACTGACAAAACACGCCGAGACAAGACTGTTGCCTAGCCCACAGTTGCGGCCGCATTAGCTGATTTTGAATTTTCACATTTTTGTTCTGTTCATAACTCTTGAAGCATGTCAAGGGTCAATTGAATTTTGACAAACTTATTGATACACTGGTGTAGATGGATAATAGGCGTACTATTCCCTAAATATTTTAATCCTGTCAGATTGTTTAAAACCTTGTATTAAACCAAATTATGATTCGTCCCAAGGTGATTTTGGATTACCTCTTGGATTGCGGGAATTTAAGACGTGGGCTTTCTGAGCAAGGGCACTTTGAGAAAGAAAATTTGGGCTTTTTGGGAACCAGTTCGGGGAGGGTTATTTGATTTTAATGGTTTGGGGTTAAAATATTCGTCTGTAAATGAAGAAATTCGATTTCGATTTATTGAAAGGTAAAACCTCACTGTTTAGAGATACTGTTACTAGAGGTGTTTTTTTTAGATAGGGGAGTATATATAAATACTGACTAATTGCCGAGCATTAGCCAGTCGTATGTTTCATTAGGATGAGGAAATGAACTTGAACTTCCCGAAAAATGTTAGCCGCTAGATTTATTTGTATATTCAAATCATGTATAAAACGGATACGTCAGCTATGATTCTTTGTCAGCGATATTTCGGCCCTTCTTGGCATGGGTCCTCGTCAGGCTGTCAATCTTATGGGTCAACGTCGGGTGAGGCGGCAATCGTCTGGTCCCGTTGCAAGAACAAGTACATAAAGTCAACGTCGGGAAGGAAACAAACCTGTAATAAATAATTGAAGCTTCTACCGACTATATCTTATGAGGGCAAATTACTTTCAAATACCACTTTAAAGAAAAACTAGTCCTGAGATTTAATTTTAGACACGGCCGCTGTTTTTGCTGCACGATTGGGCGAGTACTCCCTACCGGAAACGTGGAATGGGGTTATTCAGGGAAGAAAATTTAAGCCTAATTCGCTTATCTTATAACCAAAGTTGATCAAAATACAGAAAAAAACCTTTCCTGTCATCGCTCCAATCGTGCAGCAAAAACAGCGGCTGTGTCCAAAATTAAATCTCAGGACTAGTTTTTTCTTTAGAGTGGTATTTGAAAGTAACTTGCCTTCATAAGATATTTATAGTCGGTAGAAACTTCAGTTATTTATTACAGGTTTGTTTCCTTCCCCGAAGTTGATCCAGAAGATTGAGGACCCTTGCCAAGAAGGGCCGAAATACCGCTGATGAAGAATCGTAGCTGACGTATCCGTTGTATACATTATTTTAATATATGTTTAAGTCAGCTTTGGCTCAAAAGAATATTTATAGGTTTATTTGGTTTGTTACTTGATCCCCTGAAGACTTTAACAAGATGATGCAGAAGCGTTTCGATGAATTTTTGCTCACCTAGGTTTGATTCGTTTTGGTGCTCCTCCGCTGAATCGTCTATCGGCACCATTTCTATTACTGCAACAAAAGAAATGGAGTTAGGGGTTGTCCAAGAATCTCAAGTCAGGCCACTCGCTATACCCTCTCGGCTCAGCATGAAATCTACGAGAAATTCTGCTTCGGACGAACAAGTCAATCAGGCAAGGTTCTGAGTAGCACGCCCGATGGTTTCTTTGATTGATTTTCCAATGACCATAACCAAGGTAATGGCGACTTTAGAAAGAACGAAAGATATTTTGGAGTCTCACCTGGTTACCCTTGAGGCTCAAAATGCTTGCTACGGTTTCACCATCGTTCAAACTCATTATATTCCTGGGACTCGTGATATTTAGGAGTCCAGAAAGTTTTCTCAGAATTCTTATAAGAAATACCAAGAAAAGACTGTTGCACAGCCCACCGTTGAGGCCGTATTAGCTGATTCTAAATTTGTTCTGATCATAACTCATGATGCATGTGAAGTGTCAACTAGACCTACGTTGCCTGGGCAACGTGAAGTGTTGCAGCAACCTTTGTTCGGCTTCGCCGACTAAATTGTTGCGAGAGAAACACTTTGGTTTTGTTTCTTCGCTAACGGTTAAATGCTGCATTTGTCAGCCCATCGAGGTTTACAAAATGGTATGTTCCAATCCATGACGAATATTTTTCTGAACCGATGGCAGAGTCTGTAATCACACGGTTATCCCTCAGCGTTGAACAAAATAAAAGAATATCGGAAATAGGGACTAAATTGACTTTGCAGCCAGTTGAACTTTATCCTTTTCAATCGTAGACATCGTGACTTGTGGAAACTTGGAACATTATCTTATATAACCTAGTTGGCGTTATAAAGCTATCCATAGCTTTTTAGTTCAAAATACCAAAATACCTCTACTAATTACTGCATAACATATATCGTTGTTTTCAGGGGCGTCGCAAGTGCATTTTCGGTGGGGGGGTGCAGAGCCAAAATTTTACCGAATCTTTCAAAAAATTTACCGAATCCTAGAACTAAGAATTCGAGCTTTAAATTATGGAACAGAAACGATTACGTAGGAAGAGTAACAATAAAAGGCAGCATGCACGACGATAAGCCAACTATTAGGCGGCGTTTTGGCGAAGCCCACATAGAGAATACGTTGGCGGGCATGATTGCAGTAACAGCTACTATCTATTATAGCCAATAGAAAATGAAATCGAGCGCCGCAGGCGAAAATTTTCGAAATCCATTTTTTGTTTTGTTTTTGTAGGCTAAAATTTAACTGCTTCTCTTACAAATTCTATCATTTACCGTTGATGAAATACCGAGACTCTTAAGAAGTCCTAGAAAACGGATGGAGTGACGTTCCGGCAGCAGCAGCAACTGTAGTCTAGTCAATATACTACCTATGATAACATAAAGTGAACGCCGCAGGCGAAATTTTTGTGTGCTTTTTCCTGCCAAATTTAATTTCCATTCAAATTCTAGCTTTTAATGTTTCGAAATCTCGATCCTAAAACTGGCTTAAAACCCCCGTCAAATGACGCGCACTTCCACAAAATAGAGAACATTACGAAAAGTGCTGCAGGCGGAATTTTCGAAATACTTATGATCAGATTTTCTTTTTGGGATCTAAAATAAAAGTAAGGACTATCGATGATATCACAGATCATCCCTTTTGTCTGCGACCAGTGCTTCACTCGACCTCTTCTGAATTTCGAGGTTCGTGGTAACTTCCGGATCCTGGCAATTACAACGAATAAGTTACCGAATCCCAGTTATTATACCGAATAAGTTTAGACCGATAGGGTGTTCGGGATTATGTATAACCACCGTATCCCGGTTAGTATACCGAATTGTTTCGGTATCGAAAGTCTACCAAACAATATTCATATTCGGTATACTTTCGTCGAAACTGGAACAAAGTCAGGATTCGTGGTTAACTTCCGAATCCTGGAAATTACACTTAATAAATTACCGAATCCCAATCATGACACCGAATAATTCTGAACCAATAGCTTATTCGGGAGTCTGTGTAACTGCGGAATCTCCATAAATATACCGAATAGTTTCGGCATCGAAAAATTACCAAATGATTTCAGTAAATTCTCTCACCAAATTCGTGATAACTAACGAATACTGGCAACTATACCGAATCCCGATCATTATACCGAAGAGATTTGTACAGATAGCCTATTTAGGAGTCTGTATAACTACCGAATCCCCGTAAATCGAAAAATACGAAGAATTTTACCGAATCACAAAAAGGTGGGGGGGGGTGCTGCACCCCCCCCCCCCCCTTGCGACGCCCCTGGTTGTTTTACATTATCATTTGTATCCGTTGCGTTAAGACTTAATTCTAGGTTACAGTGAAAGGCCATCCCCATAGGCCATTCTAGCATCTCATGAAAATGGCAATGCTTAGCAATCGATTCTTGAACGACGTCATGAACCAAACTTTTCTTATCATCAAAAACACCGGAAACAAAATAGGTACATATACTAATACACCAGAAACAAGAATAGGATTAATAGGTACACCAACTAGCAAAAATTACAAGCCCCTCGTCGTCAAAAATGATTATGGTCTAACAGTCTATTTTTGCTTGCAAGTAAAAAAAAACAAGAGCTGCAAGCTCATATGGCACTTGCAAGGCTGGGTCAGAGGATGAAAGTAGGAATTCTTCAGTTCCTGGGTTTGTTGTGATTATTTGTAATCAAAACCCTTGAGATAATGAGTCCTTGGAAAATCACGAGAACGTATCGTTTGGTAATACATTTGGCTGTGATGATGCGCACTTTAGGGGCGCTAGAAATTCATCTGTAATCAAAACTCTTGAAGCAAAAATGATGATGAGCTCATCGGGAGAATGAAATGTATATTTTAATCAAAAGTATCATTTGTACTTTAAGAAATTCAGTTGTAAGCAAAACCCATGAGGGTTCTAATCATGTCAAGTCTCTAATGTTCAAGTTTCATGGTCCTAGCACGTCTGGGAGTACTTTAACCGGTGATCACCGGAATTCCGGATCCCCTTCCTCCCCCCACAGTGCTCAAACCCGATCCAGTTCTGTCACTGATGAATCTAGGGCTTGTGCTTGTTCTTCCCACCAAGTTTCATCCCAATCTCTCCACTCTTAGCGTGTCACAAGGTTTACGGCTCCCCCCTGACTCCCCCCCCCCCACAATAATCGGATCCGGTTCGGACTTAACATGAGACATCCGAGACACGAGGTCTTTCCAAATACCAAGTTTCATTAAGATCTGATCACCCGTTCCAAAGTTATACGTAACTCTAGATTCCGGACTCCCCTTCCCTCCACTCCCTCCACGGTGGTCGGATCGGGAAGTGACTATTCCCTATCACTGTCCCAGCCAACCTAAAAGTAACTTGACTCCGTATCACCGGAATCCCCCCCCCCTTCCAACTCCCATCACAGTGCACGAATCCCGTCCGCGTCTGCCAATGATGTACCTAGTGCTTGTGCTTGTTCCTATCACCAAGTTTCATCCCGATCCCTCCACTTTAAGCTTGTCATATGATTTCCGGTCCCCCCTGCGCCCCCCACCCCACATTCATCGGATTCGGTCCGGACTTGAAATGGAACATCTGAGACATGACGTCTCTCCAAATATCAACTTTAATTAAGATCCGATAACCCGTTCGAAAGTTATCCATGCCACTAAATTCCGGATTCCGGCTCCCCTCCCTCCCCCCACGATGGTCGGATCGGACAAGTGACTATTTTCAACTTAGTTTGGTCATGTCCCTAATATGCCTGCCAAGTTTCATCGTCCTAGCGTATCTGGAAGTACCCTAACTCGCAAACACCGGACTAACCGACCGACCGACCGACAGACCGACGGAAAAGTGATCGGTATATGGCCTTGGCCGGAAGGCGAGTGCCATAAAAACTAACAGAATATCGGAAGTAGAGACGAAATTGATTTTGCAGCCAGTTGAACTTTATCCTTTTCAATCGCCGACATCGTGAACGGTGAAAACTTGGAACATTATCTTACATAATCTAGTTTGGTATTATAAAGCTATCCGTAACTTTTCAGGATCAGAATACCATAGATGTCACTCTGCTAATTATTTCGAAACTATGTCGTTGTTTTACATTACCGTTTGTATCCGTTGCGTTAACACGGTCGGAAACCTCTCACCGCCGACGATGACTATGAGCGTGTTCCATCCTACTTACCGTAGTTACTACGCATGACGTCACAAATTCTGGCTTTTTACCGTCAAGGCTGGAACGATTTTCTATTTTCCAGCAGGATCTCACGCCAGGGGCGAATCCGACCAATCACGTTACAGAGATGCGAAGTTACTACGCTTACTACGCTCCCGAGCATGGTAAGCAAATAGTAACTATTAGTTACTATTCCGACAAGGTTGGAACGGTCAGCGTAGTAACTTTTCGTGAGGATGGAACGGAAATAGTAACTAATAGTTACTATTTGTGGAAGGGTGGAACACGCTCTATGGTATAAACGCCAATTGTTACTTAAAAGAGTTACAGGTCCCTGACACATGTCTCACAGTTGGGTTCCGCCAATTCTTTGTTTGAGTTTGTACCCTACCACTAAAGTTGTCAACCCCTCAAAGACTTAACTCCATGTTACAGTGATAGACCAAGGAGACTAATTTTCTTACCCTCTGATTTATAGAGATAAAAAAAATGTGCACCAATTTTCACAAGTTTCTACCCACGCATGAATCACTTCTAGCAACCGATTTATACTGACTCCCCTTGATAGACATGGTACCAAATTGTTCTCACGATCAAATGCACAGGAAAGAAATAATAGGATTAATAGGTACACCAACTACCAACATTGCTAACCCCTCATCGCCGAAGATAATTATGGTCTAACAGCCGAATGTTGCTTACAAGTAGCCTACATGTCTCACGATTGGGAACGGCCTATTTTTGGCTCCAGTGTGTTCAAAAGTTGACTTTTTTGCCGTAGCCAACTTTCTAATTTCACCACTTAGAAGGGAGCAAAGGATAAGCTCTAATTTCTTCAGCGGTGAGACAACTTTTAAAGTTTAAAAGGCCCATATGATTTCATTTATCTTCCTCACTTCCAAGTGTAAGAAATGGAATGATAAATTCAGCTGAAATCACAAACAGAAACGGGTAGAAACAATAGATGGCAGCACTTTTGGACCCGTGGGAAAATTACACTTTTTTTATTCTGTAATTTTTTCTATTTATCACTCAAAGAAGAAGTAGGGACTAAGTTGACTTTGCAGCCAGTTGAACTTTATCCTCTTCAATCGTAGACATCGTGACTTGTGTATGACCTAGTTGGCATTATAAAGCTATCCATAGCGTCTTAGTACCAAAATACCTTTGCTAATTATTGCGTCACATATATCGTTGTTTTACATTATCATTTGTATCCGTTGCGTTAACACTTAATTCTAGGTTATAGTGAAAGACCATCACCATAGACCATTCTAGCATCTCATGAAAATGGCAATGCTTAGCAACCGATTCTTGAACGACGACATGAACCAAACTTTTCTTACCATCAAAACATCGGAAACAAAATAGGTACACATACTAGGAAAAGTCGGAAGCCCGGAAGATGATTATGGTGCAATAGCCGACTGTTAGTTACAAGTCCCTGACTTGTCTCACAGTTGGGTTTCGCCTATTCTCTGTTTGAGTGTTCACCCTACCACTAAAGTTGTCAATCCCTCAAAGACTTAATTCTAAGTTACAGCGATAGACCATGGAGGCTAATTTTCTTACCCTCAGATTTAAAGAGATCATATAAAATGTGCACCAATTTGCACTAGTTTCTAGCCCCTTATGAACCCCTTCTAGCAACTGATTCCTACTTACAAGTCCATCTCCCCATGATCAACATAGTATCAAATTGTTCTCAGTTCAAATACATCAGAAACAAAGAATAGGATTAATAGGTACACCAACTAGCAAAAGTTACAAGCCCCTCGTCACCGAAAATGATTATGGTCTAACAGTCGATTTTTGCTAACAAGTAAAAAGAAACAATAGCATATCGGAAGTAGAGACTAAATTGATTTTGCAGCCAGTTGAACTTTATCCTTTTCAATCGCCGACATCGTGACTGGTGAAAACTTGGAACATTATCTTATATAATCTAGTTGGTATTATATAAAGCTATCCGTAACTTTTTATGATCAAAATACCATAGATGCCACTCTGCTAATTATTTCGAAACTATGTCATTGTTTTACATTATCGTTTGCATCCGTTGCGTTAACACGGTCGGAAACCTCTAACCGCCGAAGAGGATTATGGTATAACATCCAATAGTTACTTAAAAGAGTTACAAGTCCCTGACATGTCTCACAACTGAGTTCCGCCTATTCTTTTGTTTGAGTTTGTACCCTACCACTAAAGTTGTCAACCCCTCAAAGACTTAACTCCATGTTACAGTGATAGACCAAGGAGACTAATTTTCTTACCCTCTGATTTATAGAGATACGAAAAATGTTCACCAATTTTCACAAGGTTCTAGCCCCTGATGAATCCCTTCTAGCAACCGATTCATACTTACAAGTCCATCTCCCCTTGATAGACATGATACCAAATTGTTCTCGCGATCAAATACACAGGAAAGAAATAATAGGATTAAGAGGTACAACAACTACCGACATTGCTAACCCCTCATCGCTGAAGATGATTATGGTCTAACAGCCGACTGTTGCTTACAAGTAGCGGACATATCTCACGATTGGGATCGGCCTATTTTGGGTCGAGTGTGTACCTCACTACTGAAGTTGTCAACCCCTCCAAACTTTCAAACTGTTGTATCTCATAAAGGAATTTTTGTACCAAAAAACAGATGGCATATGCTTTGATCAGCTCATAGAGGTCTACCGAATGCCGTTGAAAAAAAAAATCTATCTGTTTTAGTTCAAAAGTTGACTTTTCTGCCGTAGGCCAACTTTCTAATTTCACCACTTAGAAAGGAGCAAAGGATAAGCTCTAATTTCTTCAGTAGTGAGAGAATTTTTAAAGTTTAAGAGGCCCATCTGATTTCAATATCTTCCTCACCCCCAAGTGTAAGAAATGGAATGATAAACTCAGCTGAAATCACAATCATAAATGGATAGAAACAATAGATGGCAGCACTTTCGGACCCGTCGGAAAATGACCCTTTTTTGATTCTGTAAATTTTTCTATTCATCACTAAAAGAATATGTATTGGCTGTGGGGCCGGGGAACTGCCGCACATATTTCGCACATCTAGATTTTAGTCCATCTTCAGTTTAAAACTGGTGCTTGTCTGCTTGCCTGCTAGAACGGAGCTTTCCACGCGAAAGCAGAAACATGCTTCAGATAGTCCTCTCTGACATAGGCTATACAGCTCCACTTTAGTTCGCACACTGCAGGCTGTGTCTCAATTACAAGCAAAAAACATCCTTTTTGGCCCCAGGCAAGAGTTCTACGGAGCTTTCCAAATGTAATGTCATATTCATCAATCCGGCCTAAGGTCCACACTTTCCGTAAAAACCGTACAGGTTTATACCCTTACCACTTTCTGAGAATAGGCGCAAATCAGGGTACTAGGAAAAACAAAAAAAACAAAACAAAAAACACGACAAAACCAAAGTGTTGCTCTCGCAACACAATTACATTTTGACAAACTTGTTGATATACTGGTGTAGATTGCTATTCCCTATAATATTTTAATCCTTTAATATTGTTTAAGACTTTGAAAAAGTTGAAAACAGGAGTCGGTTTTTAAGGTGAAGAGGAAAATGAAAGTGGCGTTAAAGTAGGATAACCTCTACGAGCGGTAAATTTTGCATTTCTTTGCACTTGCAATTGTGTATCGATCCCATCAATGCCATCTTCACAATTCAAAATAACATTACTACTAAGAGGAGGAGATCAGACTAGGATTAAACCATTCGAATGTATTCTTTTTCTCCCTGTAATAATTATAAGTGCAGAGTATTATGTTTTGTGTATTACTTAGAGTTAAGAATGAATGAATGATTTGATTCCCAATAAAGCCCAAGGGCCATGGCGGGAAACACAACACAATAACAAAAAACAAAATATTATACACTCCAAAAAACAAACCAAAATCAACTTCTATAAAAAATACTTCACGGTGTGTCATAGCTAGCTTCAGAAATCTACCCAGCCTTCGGAGCTCAGCAAAACACTTATTTCCCATACTTGAAACCAAACTCTCAATTTACTCAATTTACAATAGTTTGGTTGGGAGTAAAATTTCAATTTATGGTTGAGGTTTGTAGGACAGACAAAAATAAAAATAAAATGTCTTAGGGGGGAAGAATAGTAAATACAATACGGGCTTATTTTCAAAAGTTAAGTGACGTAAATAGTTAAAAATGGGTAAAAATAGACTAAATTAACGTCACTGAGGGAAGGAGGAGTAGCCACAAAAAGTACGAAAGAAAATTTTTCTCTTTTTTTTTACGTAATATAAAAATAAATTAAATTATGGCTACGGGTATTAAGAAAAAAAAAAAAAAAAAAAAAAAAAAAAAAGAAACCAAACTCTCCTCCCAAGCCTCCCGACCAAACACTTCCTTTCTTAATTCTTTCGACTCACGCCACTCAGAAATGCAAATCGGACCTAGAAATAGGTTACCTAGTTTCAATAAAGTGTGAGCATTTCCGGCATCGCCTCGGATCATATAGGGTAAAATGACTTTTCTACCTCCTAAGTTTCACCCCAATAGATCCACTCGTTTGGTCTCTAGACATGCCACATGATTTCCGATACCCTCCTCCAACTCCCCCCGATCGCTCCTAAATGGATCATCTAAAGCATTTTCTCTCCCCATTGAAAGTTTCACTCAAATCTGAGCATTCCTTGGAACTTCTGGTACCCCCCCCCCCCCCACACACACACACACTGTGGTCGGACCCGGTTTGAATCCATGCATATGATGTCTCTACATTCAAAGTCTCATTCAAATCCCTCCACTGGTTTGACCCCTCCGCGAGACACAACATTTCCAGGACTCCCCTCACTGTGGCTTAATACGACTGGGAAACTTAAATGTCGCATCTTGGACTCGTCCATCAAGTTTGACTGGAATCAGTGCATAGCCTATCTGCAGATTTTGTTACCGCTCCCCCCCCCTTCCCCTACCTTTGCCGGATATGGTCTCAGAACCGATTCCGGAAGAACAGATCGAGGCCGCATCGACTACTGTCCAACTTGCATCCCCGTCTGTCCATCCGTTTCGTGTTTGTGCATTTCAAAAAGTTTCCTGACCCTCCCCCCTCCTTCCAACTTCCCTAACCGGTGTTCGAACGCATGTGGTTCAGACGCATTTTTTGCTTGTCTAGTTCCTGTATCAGTTCTTATCGCCCATAAAGTTTCTCTCGAATCCGATCACCCGTTCGCAGATGGCGACGTCAATGATTTCCGGATTCACCTTCCCTCAACTCCCCCACTGATGGTTGGATCCAGGAACACAAGTTTTCCTAGGGCATTTTGTCGGGTCCTGCAGTCACTAATGTGCCTGCAAAGTTTCATCGTCCGCAGAGCATCTGCAGCTATCCAAAGTGGGATCACCTTAACTCCGGGAAACATCCCCCAACTCCCCCCACAGAGCCCCGGTAGGTACGATCTGGTTCTGTCAATGACGTATCTAGGCTAATGCTGAATTATTCTTCCGACCAAGTCCGCCCAAATCCATCGACTCAAAGCGTTTCACTAGATTTCCGGTGCCCAGTCCAATCCCCCCCCCCCTGAATATCGGATTCGAGCAGGACTTGAGGTGGTACTCTGAGACGATAGCTCTTTCCACTTGCCAAGTTTCGTTCAATTCCGATCGCTCGTTCAAAAGTTATGCATGCAACTAGATTCCGGGTTCCCCATCCCTCCACTCCCCCCATGATGGTCGGGTCGGGAATTCTCAAGTCAGTCTGTTTGGGTCCCTGACACGCATTCCAATTTTCCTCGTCCTAGCACTGAACTCGCGGGATCCCCCCCGCCCACAACTCCCCAACAGTACCCGAATCCAGTCCAGTTATACCAACGATGTATATAGTACCTGAGCTTGTTCTTCCTACCTAGTTTCCTCCCGGTCCCTCCACTATAAGCGTTTCCTAAGATTTCCGGTTCTCCCGTCCAGCTTCCCCCAAAAGTCACCGAATTCGGTTCGGATTTGAAGTAGGTCGTCTGACACACGTGGTCTTTCCAAATATTAAGTATCAGTATGATCCGATCAGTTGTTCAAAAGTTAATAATACCTCAAGATTCCAGATTCGCCCTCTTTCCACTCCCCCATGATGCTTGGGTTGGGGACGTGACTATATTCCCAGCTTAATTTTTTGGGGTCCCTAACATATCTGCCAAGTTTCATCGTCTAAGCTTCTTTGGTAGTGCCCAAACTAGCAAAACCCGGACCGACCGACTGACAGACCAACAGAAATTGCAATTGCTCGGTTAAATTGCTATATAAAACCTTGAACCTTGATTGACCCCGAACGTGAAAGAACGATAATGGAATTTGTCCGGAACGTGAATAAACTATACGGATTTCCGAACCAGAAACAAATCTGATCAGCCAACACTTCAGTCCTTAACAAAGTCGCTACTTACCAGTGTCTGGTGTGGAGTTAGCTTGGATTTGTTTATTTGATTGGCCAAAGAAAGTAGCCAGAGCTAAAAAAGTAGCCAGAGCTAGAAAGAAAAAGTGGTTTAGGGTTTTCCAAGTACTACTTGTACTTGTACTTGGATCAGGACACAAGCTATGTAGCTCTCCCTGGCGACAGGGCCTGGCAGACTGTTGAGTTCCACAGATTATGGTCTTGGGTTAATGGGGCGACTATTTCGAGCCATGAAGTGTCCCACCTGCGGCCATGTCTCAGGAAACCGCCGATCGGCTCAAGGTCAGGTTTAACGATGTTGAGCCAGGTTTTGACTTGTCCTCCACGACGTTTCCTCCAATCAGGCGCTGGTTTGCAGCGTAGGCTTTGGTTTGTAAAAGACTCGGTCGGTCTTCGACAAACATGGCCGAACCAAGACAAGCGACGGTGGCGAATGAGAGTTGCAATGTCGTACTTCTGGTCACATCGTTGGTAGATGACCGTGTTTGGGACTCGGTCGGTGAGACGTATCCCCAGAAAGGTTTTCCAAATACTTCAGTTTCATTCGTATGCCATTATGGAGTGGATCAGACCACGTGAGCTGATCAGTGGGGGAGTCTCGGAGATCTTCTGGTATGCAAACAGATTAAGTGGTTGATCTGATCTTGAGCGGATTTAGCCAATGTGGAGATGTGTGAGAAGTGGTACCAGGCGAACTACTAAATATATGCTTAGGGAAGTTAAAGCACATAGACGTTTCAATAAGGACATTGTTCCGTGTATCACTGGCCTTTATAATAATAATAACAACGTTTATTTCCTGAATAGCTCATATAGTTACTCGCTAGCGTCGGATCGTCACACGATTATTACCACCGTTAAAACTTAATCACTTCTCAATAATTAACATAAAATGTTTATATGTATATACAATTGGTAACGAATATATAACAGTTCAGAATTAAAATAATTTACAACATATGGTGCAAATGATGAAAGATACCGTTCAGTAGAGTGGATATCGGGGAGAATAAGTCTGGTACAATTACGGGTTGCAGCGCGAAACCTTGTTTCAAGTCGAGTCTGGTTTGGGGATTCGTAATTCGGTAGGAGAAATCTATGAAGATCAGAGGACAAGCATTTACGTCCAAAATCCATTGTCAACTTCTGTCGTCTTTCAGACAGAGTGGAGAGACCAAGCCTGTCTAGACCCACTTCATACGAAGTGTGGGTCGGGCCTAGCATAATCTTCACTGCTCTCTTCTGAATCCCTTCAAGTCTGTCTCTCTGACCATCATTAAGTCCAGGATGCGGCACTGCACGAGAATATTCTACACACGGACGGATGTACGGACAATACAATGACCGCATAACTCTTGGTGAAGACCAAACCTACGAAGGGTAGAATACGACGTAAGGAGTGGAGCTTCCTTCTGGAGAATCATCGCAACGTGGGAATTCCACTTTAGATCATTATTTAAAATAACACCAAGAAGTTTTAAGCTGTCTCTACATTCCAGACCAATATTTTCCATAACTGAAGACCTCTCTTGTGGAAAGAAACTCTTTATACTATATAGAATATACAAATTTATACTATATAGATATAAATATTCTTTGAGCCTAAGCTGGCTTTGAAACATTTATTCAAACAATGTTTACAACTGGTACGTCAGCTACGATTCCTCATCAGCGATATTTCGGCCCTTTTTCGCAAGGGGGTCTTGGGCTGTCAATCCCCTGGTTCAACTTCGGGGAAGGAAACAAACCTATAAACTCCTTCCCCGAAGTTGAACCGGATGATTGAAAGCCTGACGAGGACCCTTGTCAAAAAGGGCCGAAATATCGCTGATGAAGAATCGTAGCTGACGTACCCATTGTAAACATTGTTTGAATTTATAGATATACTATAAAAATGTATAGTATATAGAACTGACTGACAATTTAACATCAGCCAGGTCCTTCTTCATTACATCAAATATAGTCGAAAGTGTTTGCTCGGAGAAAGAATAACATTTGCTTACCCTTGCCTATGGATGATCTTTTATTATCCACACCTTCTGTAGGTAAAATAGGGTCTTCTGCAAAAGAAAACAAAATTTAGCCTACTCGTCAAGCCGAAATTTTCATGTTAATTCGGAATGTGTTGAAAATCTGGTGGGGATTTGCAGACCAGAGAAAATCCTGGCTAGTCAGCATTTCAGTCATTCAACTACAGTGCCTGGAGTGCGGACACAGTTTCTCAGTACGTTCCACACAAGTAGCAGAAGTGGGCACTTGCCAGTTTGGAGCCAAATCCCACAAAGTTGACTGTTCTTTTGAAAAAGAACATTATTGCTTGAGGGTAAACAGTAAACTAGGACTATCCCGAACCTGAGATAATCATAATGGATTAGTCTTGAACGTGAATAAACTATACGGATTTTCAAACCAGAAACGTATCCGATGAGTCAGCATTTCAGTCATTATAAAGTGGCTACTTACCTGAGTCTGGGGTGGAGTCCGCTTTCAATTGACCGAAGAAAGTAGATGCAACCGCATCTAGAAACAAATCAGCATTTTAGAGTGATTCAAGCATCTCAGTTTAGTTCATGTGCCCTCCGCATCTCTTCCGACATACATTAAATGACACGTGACCATGGTTAACCGTTTCTAGAGACGGACTGGAAGCGACAAAGTGGTCTTCAGGAATTCGAAAGGCACAAACAGTACCTGGGACCATCCGAACATCCTTCGAACTTAAGGATCACAGCGTCTAAGCCATAGTTTTAGTGCTAAATCGGTGATAAACACCATGAACCCATCCATTACCAAACAAGTTTGCTTTCCAGAGCAAGCGCTTTGTAATTGTGTATCTATCCCACAAAGCCTTCTTCATCATCGATAAGGGTCGTCGTACCACACGTTGATTGTTCTTATGAACAAGACCAAATGTTTCGATGGGATCCCAAAAATTGAGTATTTGATCAAGAAAATTGGGTCTTGTCTTCGCCAGATCCAGTCTTCGCCAGACCCCTTGAACATTTACTATTAAAGTTTCTTCCGAATTCCGGAACTACGTGTCCGGCGAAAAAAGAAAGCCAAAAAACGAATTCAGCGTATCTTCTTTCCCTTGTATCGAACATCTAATCAACTTCAAATAAAAACTGAACTTATAACAAATTTTTGGTTCCAGCCAGATTCCAGGCGAACTATATTTCCTGGTAAAAAAGCATTGTCATATATGGATTTAGCATCTTTTCGTAGTCCTAAATCATATGTCTAATCAACTACAAATAAAACTTTTACTTTTAACAAATTTTGCGGTTTTGGCCGAATTCTGTGTTCAGCATGTCTTCTTACCCAATATCCGGCTATTACATTAGTTGTTTAAAAAGATTTGTTCGCCTTTTACCGATCCATAAATATAGGGCTACTGAGAACATCTACGAACTTGAGCTTACCCTTGACCCAAAGAATCCTCACACCAAGTTTCATCAAAATATCTTACTCCCTTCGCGAGTTTTCGTGCTCACTGACAGACGGACAGAGGGACAGTCTTGGAGGAATTTCCGAACCAGATATGCCTACATCATCTAATCAGTCAGCATTTAAGAAATTTTATGCGCCTAAACTGCTGACTCAGTAGCACGTCACTAGCCCAAAAGATGCACGTTGAGTCTACCAAAGCTGTTCCAGCGGGTCTTGTCGGATTAGAGTGAACTCGGTGATAAAGTTGCTACTTACCAGGCCCTTGATCGCCGTCAGTTACATGTTGCTTATATAGGGCGACAGAAAGCGCAAGCTGATTTGGAGGTGAATTATTACCTTCGCCTCTGCAGTATATTTTCTTACTCACATCTTCTGAAGATAAGATGGCTTCAGCTGCAAGAAAAAGTTAACATTGTTTATCAAGCTGAAATTTCAGGGATCGACTAAAACCAGGAAGGGAAGGGAACGCGAGAAAAGCAGGAAGGGTATACTAAAACCAGGAAGGGCACACTAAAACCAGGAAGGGCATCCTAAAACGAGGAAGGCTTTCGCCAGAATTTACCGAACAGTTCGCTTCCTCTATTTAGTATTATTTGAGGGGTCGGCAACTTTTCAAATTCAAAGTTCACCATCCCTTCCTGGTTAGTCGCCTACCGTCAGAACGAGAAATGAAAAGGTGAATTACAACTTTTATAGTTGCTGACCCCTCACTGAACTTAATGCCTACCTATGTCAGGATACTAAAACGAGGAAGGGATGGTAAACTTTGAATTTGAGAAGTTGCCGACCCCTGAAATAATACTAAATAGAGGAAGGGAACAGTACTGCGAATTCTGGCGACAGCCTTCCTGGTTTTAGGATGCCCTTCCTCGTTTTAGTATGCCCTTCCTGGTTTTAGTATGCCTTCCTGCTTTTCCGGCGTTCCCTTCCCTTCCTGGTTTTAGTCGATCCTGAAATTTCAAACCGGAATTATTTTAATTGTTACTGGCGTTAAGCTTTTAGCTTGTCGCCACTACTACACAAGTACAAACGGGTCAGATATACTTCACACACAGAAACTGACACGCTAGAAAAGTAAAGAAATTTTCAAACTACAAAAGCAACTGAGTAAAACGGGGTGTCGACTAAACCATGCTTAAACGTTTGGATACTGGCTGAAACAACAACTTCTGCTGGCAAACTGTTCCACGGTTAAGTTACCCTATTGACGAATGAACACTGACCAATTTTTGTATGTGGCTTCGGAGGGTACAGTTTATAAGGATGTTGGCGGGTTGTATGGTAGTGAATGAACTTGAAAAATGCATTGGAGTCATTTTCTCTTTTAATTATCAGAAATGAAGTGTTGTATTCAACGATATGGCGCACCAGGGATTTGAATAATAACAGAAAAATGCGGAGATCGAGCTTACCAGAACTTCTTTTTAGGGTTAACAAACGATAATTTGCATTTTTCACAGTTTCCGAAACGTGCTTTTCAAACTTTAGCTGAGTATTAAAACAAAAACCAAGGTCACGCAGCGTTTCTTCTGAAGGGACCCCTAAACCAGACAAAATATTACTATACTCGGGCTGTGATTTACGACCATAATGTAGTACAAAATTTAGATGGGTTTATGAGCATAGAGTTAGATTCGCACCACTGGGTTAAAGAATCCAGATCTTCTTCTTGCAAAAGCTGCGTATTAGCACGATCTTGCACTTGTGAATACAGTTTTACGTCGACAGCAAACTTTTTAATGGAGGAATGTTTGATAGACGAGGGCAGATCATTTATAAACAAACAAATAAAACTGGTCCCATCAATGTGTTGATATTAGTTGCGTTTTTGATCCGAATTCTCCGTTCCGAATTCTCGTTTCTGAATTCTTGATTCTCGTGCAAATTACCGTTTTTGCTCCTCTGACTTCTCCGTTCTCGCTTTTGACAAAAACACTAGTTTTGCAGCTCGTCCACAACCCGGTATACGTGTTTATGCATATTGAACACCCGAACTCTGTTGACCAATCAGGGAGGAGAGCGGAGAGAGGAGAATCGACAATTCACCATCGGAGCACATTCTCGAGTCGGCAGAATCGCGAGGCTTTCCCCGTTCTCGAAATAGGAGAATTCGGAGGAGAATTCGGATCAAGAACGCAATTATTTTAAGTGGATTTGCCAGAAAGAATCCTGGCTAGTCAGGATTTCAGTCGTTCAACTGACGTACCTAAACTGCTGACACGGTCTCTCGCAAGAGGGCACTTGCCAGTTTAAAGCCAAATCGCTGAGAAACCCCTCTAACAAACAAAATCGTTTTTCCCCAGCATTTGCTTTCTAATAGTGGATTGATCCACAAAGTGGTCTTCATCATCTAAAGGGGTCATCGCACCACAAGTTGACTGTTCTTTTGAAAAAGAACATTTTGCTTGACGGGAAACATCAAACGAGGACTAATCCGGAACGTGAGCCAACTATAATGAAACTGGTCCGGATCGGAGGAATTGCAAGGATTTTTTTCGGATTTCCGATTTCTAGATTATTTATTAACACAAAAACTAATACGATTCCTGAAACAAACTGCATGTCCGCCTAAACAAAAAAACATGCGGCCTATGGGAACGAACATACAAGTAAGGAGCTCATTCAATAGTAGTTTTTTTTAGGACAAATGTAAAAAGAAACATTACTGTTTAAATACATTTACAAATGCCGAAGATGTCGGAAAACGACGATATGACGACGATTCCTTCAAAAGATCCAGCTGTAGAGTTTCAGGAGGTAAAGTGGATTGAGATATTTCTACATAAATATTCCTATCTGTGCTTTACGTATTTGCATAATATTAACAAGGTTAGATTTCACATACGGTTGAGCCGTTGTTTTCCATAGGCCAGTGTCCAAACTGCCCTGTTTTGGATAATTTGCTGGATGCTTTGGATAATTTGGATGTTTGATAATTTGTTTTTACTCTGTGCAGAATTCCTGCTGCTCTTGAAGCTTTAATGGTAATGGACAGTGCCTTCATATGACTCTTCCATGTTAGTAAATCGTCAACTACTATTCCCAGATATTTAAAATTTTTAACTCTGATCATAACAGAATCTTTGTATTTTAGAATTGTATTGCTGATCAATGGGGATAGATCAGAGAAAATCACATATTATGTTTTTTCAATGTTAAGAACAAGTTTATTATCTTGTTTATATTATTCCGAATACAATTCTTTATCCATTTCCGAACCATATGGCCCTCCAGATCTAATCAGTCAGCATTCGAGTCATTTAAAGATGACGCCTATACATATGACTCTCAAGACTCAGTAGCAGGGCACAAGCCAACAGTTTACGCGTCGAGTTTACCAAAACTGTCCCAGAGGGTCTTGTCGGCTTAGAGCGAAATCTCCAACCTCTAGTAAAAATAAAAGTGCTACTTACCCAGCCCTGGAGCGCCGTCAGTTTTAACAGGAACCGCAAGCCAATTTGGAGGTGAATTATGACCTTTGTCTTCACGGTTTGTTTTATTGTCGTCTGAAGGTAAAAAGGTTTTATCCATTTGTCCTTCACCAATGGAGTCCTTTCCATAACCCATATCGTCTAAAGGTAATATGGGTTCATCTGAAGGAAAAAAACATTATTCCTCAAGCGGAAATTTCAAATCGTCTTTAATCCGGAATGTTTTGATAATCTAGAGATATGCAGATCAGACAAAATCCTGGCTAGTCACTTTACAGTTTAAAGTTCAATCTGTGATGCGCCTCATGAACCCATCCAATAACAAACACGTTTGCTTTCCAGAGCATGAGCTTTGTAACTGTGCATTATCCCCACAAAATCGTCTTCATCATCTATAAGGGTCGTCGTACCACAAGTTGGCTGTTCTTTTGAAAAAGAACATTTTGGGAAACATCAAACGAGGAGTAATCCCGTATATGAGCCAACTGTAATGGAGTTGGTCCGAAACATGGAGGATTTGCAAGGATTTACGAACCACACAGTCCTACAGATCTAATCAGTCAGTATTCAAGTCGTTTAAAGGACACCTGAATGAAGAGTACCAAGAATCATCCCTATCTGTATGACTTCCGTTAACATTGCCTGCAGAAAACCCAATCCAAATACGAAATAGTGTTTCCAAGCTATGATTTTTGCTCCATTTTGCATCTGCCCTTCTTTCAGTACCGAACAATTTTAGAAATGAACAAATGTCTCCAGTCAACCCTTCTTCTGGAATATTTTTTAACCAGTTAATCCCAAACGTATATCTAGAAGAAATTCCAATATGATTCGGCCAGCGCTGTACAAGATTTGAATGAATTGCACTTTTTGTCTTGGAGTATGCATGTGCAAACCTCCAGAAAAGAACATCTCTATTTTGAATCGTCACGCTCAGGAGAAGAATGCTCTCCGTGGCCATGTCTGTAAATACATTCTCCATGGTGTCTTCAAGTGTGGTTTGATTGTTCAGGTGTCCTTTAAAGATTGTGCCTACACTGGTGACTCAGTAGCTGGACACAAGCGGATTTGCTAGAAAAAATCCTGGCTAGTCAGGATTTCAGTCCTTCCACTAATATACCTGAACTGCCGCTTAGAGCAAAATCGGTGATAAAGTTGCTACTTACCAGGCCCTGTATCACCATCAGTTTTAAGTTGATTTTTTAGTTGGCCGACAGGAACCGCAAGCCAATTCGGAGGTGAATTATTACCTCCGTCTTCACGGTGTATTTCATTGTCTTCTGAAGGCAATATGTTTTTATCTGCAAGAAAAAATAAACATATTTCTTCAAGCCGAAATTTCAAACCGACTTCGATAGAAATGTAATATTCTAAAGGGGTTTGGCTAGAAAAAATCCTGGCTAGTCAGGATTTCACTCATTCAACTAAGGTACGGCTTAGTGCGGCTTAGAGCAAAATCGGTGACAAAGTTGCTACTTACCAGGCCCTGTATCACCATCAGTTTTAAGTTGATTTTTTAGTTGGCCGACAGGAACCGCAAGCCAATTCGGAGGTGAATTATTACCTCCGTCTTCACGGTGTATTTCATTGTCTTCTGAAGGCAATATGTTTTTATCTGCAAGAAAAAATAAACATATTTCTTCAAGCCGAAATTTCAAACCGACTTCGATAGAAATGTAATATTCTAAAGGGGTTTGGCTAGAAAAAATTCTGGCTAGTCAGGATTTCACTCATATAACTAAGGTACGGCTTAGTGCGGCTTAGAGCAAAATCGGTGACAAAGTTGTCACTTACCAGGCCCTAGATCACCGTCAGATTTAAGTTGATTCTTTATTTGGCCGACAGGAACCGCAAGCCAAATCGGAGGTGAATTATTACCTCCGTCTTCACGGTGTATTTTATTGTCTTCTGAAGGTAACATGTTTTTATCTGCAAGAAAAAATAAACATATTTCTTCAAGCCGAAACTTCAAACCGACTTCGATAGAAATGAAATATTCTAAAGGGGTTTGGCTAGAAAAAATCCTGGCTAGTCAGGATTTCACTCATTCAACTAAGGTACGGCTTAGTGCGGCTTAGAGCAAAATCGGTGACAAAGTTGTCACTTACCAGGCCCTAGATCACCGTCAGATTTAAGTTGATTCTTTATTTGGCCGACAGGAATCGCAAGCCAAATCGGAGGTGAATTATTACCTCCGTCTTCACGGTGTATTTTATTGTCTTCTGAAGGTAACATGTTTTTATCTGCAAGAAAAAATAAACATATTTCTTCAAGCCGAAATTTCAAACCGAGTTCGATAGAAATGTAATATTCTAAAGGGGTTTGGCTAGAAAAAATCCTGGCTAGTCAGGATTTCACTCATTCAACTAAGGTACGGCTTAGTGCGGCTTAGAGCAAAATCGGTGACAAAGTTGTCACTTACCAGGCCCTAGATCACCGTCAGATTTAAGTTGATTCTTTATTTGGCCGACAGGAACCGCAAGCCAAATCGGAGGTGAATTATTACCTCCGTCTTCACGGTGTATTTTATTGTCTTCTGAAGGTAACATGTTTTTATCTGCAAGAAAAAATAAACATATTTCTTCAAGCCGAAATTTCAAACCGACTTCGATAGAAATGAAATATTCTAAAGGGGTTTGGCTAGAAAAAATCCTGGCTAGTCAGAATTTCACTCATTCAACTAAGGTACGGCTTAATGCGGCTTAGAGCAAAATCGGTGACAAAGTTGTCACTTACCAGGCCGTCGATCACCGTCAGTTTTAAGTTGATTATTTAATTGGCCCACAGAAACCGCAAGCGGTTGGACACAAATCATTTCCTTCGCCAATGGAGTCCAAAACAAAGCAAGAAACAATCAAAATTTTAAATCGTCCTTAACCCGGAATGTTTTGATAATCTAGGGGATTTGCAGTTCAGACAAAATCCTGGCTAGTCACTTTGACATTATAAAGCTAAATCGGTGCTAAACCTCATGAACCCAACTACAAACAAACAAGTATGCTTTCCAGAGCACGTGCTTTGTAACTGTGCATTGATCCCACAAAGTCATCTTCGTTATCTGTAAGGGTCGTCGTACCACATGTTGACTGTTCTTTCGAAAAAAAAACATTTTGACTAAATGGGAAACATCAAACGAGGACTAATCCCATATATGAGCTAACTGTAATGGAGTTAGTCCGAAATATGGAGGATTTGCAAGGATTTACGAACCACACAGGCCTACAGATCTAATCAGTCAGTATTAATTTAAAGATTATTTATACACTGCTGACTCAGTAGCAGCAGGGGCGTAGTTTGCTATAGGGCAGGGGGGGCAACTGCCCCCCCCCCCCGACCCCATTTTGCCCCCCCCAGCTTAATGTTTGCCCCCCCCCCAGCTGAAATTTAGCGTCTTCGAAACTTCGTCTAAACTAAGAAAGGCCTATAGAATTCAAGCATCCACAGAAACAGATCGGTTTTCTTTAGTGTACTTTATGGTAAGATTAGAACACGGAAGCCTTGAAACTTTTATAGCGATATGCATGCGCTATTTGGGGTTAAACACGTCTAGTCTGCATCGAAGAGACGCAAAAATTTTGGGAGAAACCGGTTTTCTGAGCCAGAACGAAAGCAAGCTAGGGTGTAAAAAGCGGTAAGCGCACTTTTATGCTGGAATAGTGCAGTATAACCCGGGGTCTTGAATAAATTCAAACGAAGATGAGCAAAAAAATATCGGATTATTTTAAAGCGAAGCAACAAACTAGCAAAAGGTTAAGGACCGAGCAAGACGGTGCCTGTTCAGTGGTAAGTAAATAAGTACAAACGTTCTGATTGACAATTTTGTGGCTTCTTGTGTCGACTGCATCAACCGATCTACTCTTTTCGCGTAGGAAAACGCGGAAAAACCAGAGCAAACTGCTCTGGTAAAACGTATCTTCGCACGTGTATGTCAGACGACCAACTAAGTGATCTTTTGGTCATTGGCGAAGAAGCGAAAAAGCTTGAAGTCAATCGCGCAGTGGACAGTTTCGTGAATTTGAAGAAGCGTCGTTTCGCCTTGGTCAGTTAGTAAAATATCTCTTTGTTTCTTTGTTTTTATTATGTTTTTTTTTCTTGAAAGAAAACTGATTTCATTGACTCTGAAGAATCTGTTTCCGTTTTTCGATAAAAGTTAAAAGTTAAGAAAGTACATTGTATTGTTTAAAGTACGTCAATTGTTATTTATTGTTTTGAAAGTTATTTGTGACAGTTTTTTAAATTTATTTTAGTACTCCTCAGTATATATTCTTTGAGTGAAATAACTAAATAAATGAATGAATTCGACTTGGGAAAATCGGCTCCAACTTTGCCCCCCACCCCATGATTTTGACGAAATTACGCCCCTGAGTAGCAGGCACAAGCCAAAATTATGCATCTTGAGTTTACAAAAACTGTCCCAGAGGGTCTTGTCGGCCTATCTCTAATCTCTAGTAAAAATAAAAGAGCTACTTACCCGGCCCTGGATCATCGTCAGTTTTAACTTGATGATTTAATTGGCCGACAGAAACCGCACGAGGATTTGTACACAAATCATTTCCTCCACCAATGGAGTCCATTTCATTACCCAGATCTTCTAAAGGTAATATGGGTTCATCTGAAAAAAAAAAAAAAAAAAACATTGTTCCTCAAGCCGAAATTTCAAACCGGCTTTAAATCGGAATGTGTTAATAATCTAAAGTGGATCTGCCAGAAAAAAATCCTGGCTAGTCCATTTCATGACCCACATTGTCTAAAGGTAATACGAGTTCATCTGAAAAAAAAAAAAAAAAAAATATTATTCCTCAAGCGGAAATTTCAATCCGGAATTGCATCCGGATCCGGATCTAATCGGCTTTAATCCGGAATTACATCCGGATCCAGATTTGCAGATCAGACAAAATCCTGGCTAGCCACTTGACAGTTGAAGGCTAAATTGGTGATAAACCTCATGAACCCAACTACTAACAAACAAGTTTGCTTTCCAGAGCACACGATTTGTAATTATGCATTGGTATCGTCTTCATCCTCTATAAGGGTAGTCGTACCAGACAAAGACTAATCCCGGACGTGAGTCCCTAATCCCCTATAATCGTGACTAATCCCCTATAATCGAATTAGTCCGGTTCGTGAAGGAATTGCAGGGATTTCTAGATGTTTCTATAACGATTCGAGTGAGACAACGGTCACTTAGTAGGATGCCAAATCCAGAGCTAATCTAGTCTGAGGTACCTAGGCCTGTTGATCGGAGATTCAATTAAACCCACTTGAAAATTACTGATAGCCCACTTGCTGAGGCGCATCAGCGTAGCTTCTGCCCTTACCGTTTCCGGAAAGTTGCGGAAGATTCGTGCGTATTTTACAACGCCACTGCTCTTCCAGACTTTCTGTACCTTTCCCCTTTCTGTTCCATGTCAGGAACGAAAATATTCCTCAAATTCGTTCCATCTTCTTTCGGTTTTTCAAATATTTGCTACGCCTCTTTCACCCGTCCGGACAGGGAAGAGTCGTCTCTCTGAAAAGTTCCATATAGCTGATCCTCGAGCTGATCCGTCTGTGACTATCTTGAGCAGTATTGTAACCACCAACAGAGCTCTATAATCTTCGGTTTAGTGAATTTTAAGTATTTTGGTTGTTGTTCGTATGGTTGTTTTTTCATTTTTTACCATACTTCGTCTTTACCTAGACAGGTTGAAAATAAAATTCAAATAATTCCAATCCAGACAGAGATTTGACCAGCCAGCCCTTAAGAATTTTGATGATTATGTCTAAACTGTTGACGCAGTAACAGATCGCAGACCCAGCGATGCGCGATGTGTTTACCAAAACTGTCCCAGAAGTTCCTGTCAGCTTAGAGATAAATCGCTGACAAAGTCTCTACTTACCAGCGCCTTCCATTTTTTTCCGAAGACCGTTGCTAAAAGTGATCTGTAAAACAAAACGCAGTTTAGGGTTTAAGTAGCCTAATTCAATTGCGGTTGATTCATCTCCTATTTTCATATACTGACCATTTTACTTATCTCATACAGATCAGGTGATATGTGCCCGAGATCAATTAAGGGTGGTTCTGGCGATCTCTTGGGTCCGCTTTCCGAAAAGCAAAGCGAGAATCCGCCGAGCGCAAGAACAAACGGAAAGTGGTTGCGCCTTTACAACTTCTCGCTGACTTGCCAAAATCACTTTCCACTCGCGACGTGGGTTGGCTTTCCAAGTACTCGCGAAAACTAGCGGAGCGCGAGAACATCCCTGGAAAGCGAAGCGAGTTTTAGCCAAAGTCGCAAAAACAGCCGGGGCATAAGCTCGCGGACCTTTCCAGACCGCCAGAATAGCCCTTAACTCTTGAATGGTGGATCCAATCTTGACCGGATCCAGCTGATGTGAGGTGTGAGGACTGCACTGAAATGACCATGGCCCTTGGTTATCACGGAAACGTACCGTTTGGTTGAAAATATTGTTCGCTCTTTGTGGTGAAGCTGCGCACATTGACGAGGCAAGGAATTCATTTGTAACCAATGCTCTTGATGCACAAATGATCAGGGGCCCTTGTGGATCCATTAAATGTGTTGTGTGGTCACAAGTATGCTGTGTGATATGTCGCTAAGATGCGCACTTAACACGCAAAACTCGCAAAAACAGCCGGGCATAAGCTCGCGGACCTTTCCAGACCTCTTTCCAGAAGAACTCTTGAATGGTGGATCCAATCTTGACCGGATCCAGCCGATGTGAGGTGTGAGGACTGCACTGTAAAACAAGAGCTACGAGCTCATATGGCACTTGTACGAGTAGGCTGTACAAGAAAGTAGATGAGAACCTCACAAAATACACCCGCCATCCAAAAATGCGGTTCGGAAATAGAAATAGGATATTTAGTTTCACTCATTTCTGAGCAGTTCCGGCATCGTCTCGATTGTCTGCAGCAAATGCACATGACTGTTCAAACTTTCATCCCAATAAATCCATTTGTTTGATCCCTAGACGTGCTACACGATTTCCGGTACTCACTCTATCTCCACCTACCGTGGCCGAATAAGTTCCATCCCGATCGCTGCACTCTAAGCGTTTGTCAAGATTTCTGGTTCCCTCCACCAGCTCCCCCCCCCCCCAGTGACATCGGATCCGGTCCGGATTTAAAGTGGGACGTCTGAGACACGAGGTCATGCTAAATATCAACTTTCATCAAGATCCGACCAACCGTTCGCAAGTTAAAAATACCTCAATTTTGGCTTCCCCGTCCCTCCACCCCCCCCACCCCCCAGATGGTCGGATCGGGGAAGTGACTATTTCCTATTTAATCTGGTCGGGTCCTTGGCATGCTTGCCAATTTTCATTGTCCTAGCACATCAGGAAGCATCGAACTCGCGGATCACTAGAAATTAGGACTCCCCCCCCCAACTCCCCCAAAGTGAGCGGATCCGTTCCGGTTATGTCAGTCAGGTATCTAGGACTTGTGCTTGTTCTTTCTACCAAGTTTCATCCGGATCTCTCCACTCTGAGCGTTTTTCAAGATTTTCGGTTTCCCCTTCCAACTCCCCCCAATGTCACCGGCGTCTGAGACATGAGGTCCTTCCATATATCAAGTTTCGTTAAGATCCGACGACCCGTTCGTAAGCTGAAAATATTCAATTTTTCCGGATTCCCCGTCCTCCACTCCCCTCAAGACCCACCCCCAAGATTCATCGGATCCGGTCCGGACTCGAAATGAGACATCTGAGACACGAGATCTTTCCAGATATCAAGTTTCATTAAGATCCGATCACCCGTTCGAAAGTGATGAATGTCCCTATTTTCCGGATTCCGCCCCCTCCCCCACGATGGTCGGATCGGGCAAGTGACTATTTCCAACTTAGTCTGGTCGGGTCCCTGATATGCCTGGGAAGTTTCATCGTTCTAGCTTGCGTGGAAGTGCCCAAACTATTATTTATGTTTCTTGACTATGTCCAGGTTAATCAGGTCGTCAGTCTTTTAACAATAATATATACTCCCGCATACGCGCCCTAATACATCCAATATTCCTGACAAGTTCCAGTATCCTAACAATGTAATTTGTTTAGATTATCCACTTTGTGCACTCTCCCGCATTCGGTCTCTCATACATGGACTCGTGGCTCAGTGGGTAGAGCGTTGGACTTCCAACTCAGAGGTTCCTGGTTCGCTCCCGCCTTCGGGCAGCGCTTTTTTTTGCTACTTTTCGCTCCACTTTTGCTTTATAGTTTCCGGACTCCCGGATCCGGGGAAAGTCGGATTGAAGAAATGATTAATTTTAAGTTGAGCTGGTCCGGTCCCTCATATGCCTGCCAAGTTTCATCGTCCTAGCTTATCTGGAACTGCCCGAACTAGCAAAACCGGGACCGACAGACCGACAGACCGACAGACCGACAGACCGACAGACCGACAGACCGACAGACCGACAGACCGACAGACCGACAGACCGACTGACGGACAGAAATTACAATCGCTATATGGCACTTGAGTAAGCTCAAGTGCCATAAAAAAGCATGCAGTATTTGCTACTGGGATTCATCTTGTCTTTATTGAGATAAGACTATACCTAATTCGGATTAATTGTATCCCAATAGAGATAACATTAATCCCAGTAGAAAATACTGCATCCTTATTCGGAGAAACTTTTTTACAGTGTGGTCCCAGACATCCAGTAGGAGCAGGCTATACCACGACCGACCCAGGAGTTTCACAATAATATAATAAAATATAAGAATAATATTATAGAGTACAGGATAAGTATGATTATGTGAACAGTTACTTTAATATGAACAGTCGAGTTTTGGGCTAAATGGTAGAACAAAGATCCAAAATACCTACACAGGGTTTTTCAGATGCCCTTAATTACCTACTTTGTCTAACTGGTAGTTGCTTTAAACACAGCAAGTGCATGAAAATGGCAAAATCCACTGTCAACAAACGTTATACCTCTACTGTACATTATGAATCTAGAACCATAGAAAAGGGTAGCCCAGTATTGAAGCCTGCCAAGCCACCTGGTCCAGTTTTCGGCTGATCCTTGGCGAGTTACTTGTCCGGTGAGAAAATAAATTCTTCACATAAAGAGCTAAAGGTCAAATCAACTTAGAAACACAAAATTGATGTCCTATGTGCTTTAGTAATTACACCTGGTCTCACTTCACTGCCCGAAGCTCGCTTGTCAAGACGGCTCTTGGAGAGTGAAAGTTATAGGGCTTGGTCCAGCTCCACTGTTGTGACATATGAAATGAACTGCTACTTGGAATGGTGAAAGTTATTAAGGGACGATAACTCTCACAGAGAATGAGATATTTTGATGAAACTTGATGTGAGGATTCTTTGGATCAAAGGAAAGGAATGTTTAGGGGATGGGGAGGGGTTTCAAAGTAAGGGCGAAAAAATATGTTTTAAAAGCTAATGAAATAGTTGAGTAAGGGTTAAGAAGACATGTTGAACACGAATACGAAAACCATTTTCTGTCGCCTGGAGTAGTTCGCCTGGAATCCGGCCGAAACCGGAAAGCTTGTTAAAAGTAAAAGTTTTATCTGAAGTTGATTAGACATCCGATTTAGGGGTAAGGAGATATGCTGAATCCGAATATGAGAACTATTTTCTCAACGGACAGGTAGTTCACCCCGGAATCCAGCAAAAATCGGAAAACTTTAAAAAATAAAAGTTTAGTCTAAAGTTGATTAGAGGTTCGATTTAAGGATAGACGGACAGGCGGACGGACAGACAGACGGACGGACGGACAGATGGAAAACTTCTGCGCAGTCATAGGTATCCCTCCACTTCGGTTTCGGGATCCCGAAAAGTATCTTAGATGAAACGTTGCATTTCGGCCCACAATCATTTGTGACACGAGGGTTTTGCCTAAAAAAATTTATCTCTAGCACCCTTAAAGTGCGCGTCTTAACCAAAAATACAGAAAAAAAACTTTTGACAGAACGACAAATATTAATGATCCACAAGGACCTATTATCGTTTTACAGCCAAGTTCGAAAATAAAATACTTTTTACCAGACGATACATTTTCATGATTTCCACGTGTCCATGATCATTCTTATCTCAAGGGTTTTGCTTATCAAACTAACTTGAAATTATTCACTTTCCCGATCACACCACCTGGGGAGGAGTGGAGGGAAGGGGAATCCGGGATATTGAGTCGTGTGTAGCTTTCGAACGGTTGATCAGATTCCAATGAAACTTATTAACTAAATAAAAGACATGTCTCTGATATCTCATATTAAGTCCGGACCGGATTCGAAAGCTGTGGGTGAGTTGATGAGGGAGACCGTGTATCTCGTGAAACGGTTAGATCTGTGGGATCGGGTTGGAACTTCCTGGGAAGAACAAGCATCTGCACGAGATAGCTGCAATGGATTCGGACACTTGGGGGGTGGGGGGATTCCAGTGGACTTACACGACGAAAATCAGCAGGCATTCAAAGGACCGGTTAAAAGACTTGGAAATAGTTTTTTCTCGATCCGGTCATGAATGGAGGGAGGGAGAATTCGGAATATTAAGACTTTTGAAGAGAAGATCGGATTCTAATGAAATTGATTTAAAAAAGGAAATATCTCTGATATGCTTTTTCATGTCCGTGGATTCGACCACTTTGAGGGGGGGGGGGGGGTCTGAAAGTTCTTGACCCGCTTAGACTGGAGAGGATCGGGATGAAACTTGCTGGTAATACAAACTAATTTCTTTAAATAAATCGTTGACAGAATGGGATTGGATCCAGGCACTGTGGGGTAGTTGGAGGGGGGAAGTCCGGAATTCCGATGATCGCGGGTAAAGGTACTTCCAGATGTGCTAGAAGGCGAAACTTGGCTATGGACTTATCGTCAAGCTGTTGTATTTAGTTTCAAATTTCACTTGTCGCTCATTGACGAAAACCTTGTTGTCCTCTTTTTGTGAATTTTTAATAGCTCAGACGATCTGCAAATAGCTTTTCTTTCAAACTAAATAATAGTAATAGTTTGATTGAGGTTTTGAGGAAAATGACAATTTAATTTAAAAAGTTGAATTTCTTTTTCTTGGCTAAAATTTTCAAGGCAAAAATTTTCAAGGCAAAATTATCATTCGATAGCCTAAAATAAATGAAATTAGAAAAATAACAAAATCACCGTTTGATATCCCGTAAAAAAGAGAAATCGGAAGAAGAATAGTTTATTTGATTCTGCTGATGTGGTCTAGAAGAGAAAAATGTTTTGCATCAGTTGGTCTTGGCCAGATTTGTCATAATAGGCCAACAAGTCAGTTCAATACATTGGTGCGAAGTTATGCTGTAGAATTTCCGTTATCAGTTGATGTAGTTTAAAAAAAAAAAAAAATCCTCATTCAATAGCCTAAAATAAATTAAATTAAAATATAACAAAATCAGTATTTGACCCCCCATATAAAAGAGAAATCGGAAAACGTATAGTTTGTATGATTCTGCTGAGAAAAAATGTTTGTCAACAGTTGGCCTTGGCCAAATTTGACTCACTAGGCCAACAAGTCGGTTGCCTACATTGGTGCGAAGTGATGCGGTAGGATTTTCGTTCTCAGCACAAAATGTTGGTCAAACGGACTTCTTCGAACCCTGTGCGGCTCGTGAGCTCCCCCCCCCCCCCGCCCCTCCTCATTTTTGAACTATATTGTGGCCTGAATCCCGGACTAAGATACTAACAAACTCATCATTTGATAGCCTAAAATAAAATGAAATTAAACAAATAAGAAAATCACTATTTGGTAGCCCATGAAAAAGAGAAATAGGAAAACGTATAGTTTGTTTGATTCTGCTGATGTGCTTTTGATGAGAAAAATGTTTTTCAACAGTTGGCCTTGGCCAAACTCATCTTACTAGGCCAACATTAGTGCGAAGTAATGTGGTAGGATTATAATTTTCAGCACAAATATTGGACAAGCGAACTTCTTCGAGATCTATGCAGCTTGTGAGCTACACCCCCCCCCCCCTCGTTTTTGAACAGTATGACCGTTTTTTAACAAGCCTGGATCCAGGACCAAAATACTAAGTAACGCCTAAAAAGTAGTGTGGTAGGTGATGAACTAAAATAAACACAGAAAATAGCCTAAAAACAAGACAAGTCAAATAAAATAACCACAAATTTCCTCGTTTAAGGATTTCGATTTACGGACTCCACCCCACCACTAACGTTCAAAGAAAACTAACCCTCAACCCCTCAACCATAGGTAGACCAAAATGGCGACCCATTCCTAGAAGCGCGATGAGATTTCGTGTCGAGGGACGTTTTGGCATAAACCCGGTTGAACTGACGTCGCGATGAACCAAGGAAGATAATGGGGATTGGGTGGGATTTCTGGCTAAGCGTAAAGCGTTGGGCCAATATACATTGTATATATGCCAAAGTGTTGCGGTAGGATTTTCGTTTTCAGCACAAAATGCTGGTCCAGCGACCATCTTCGAACCCTGTGTAGCTCGTGAGCTCACCCCCCCCCCCCCCCACTTGTTTTTTAACAATATCGTGGACTGGATCCAGGACTAAAATACTAAGATAATCACCATTTGATAGCCTAAAATAAATGAAAAAAAAAGAAGAAATCACCATTTGGTAGCTCATAAAAAAATTGGTCTTGGCCAAACTCGTCTTACTAGGCCAACAAGTCGGTTACCTACATTGGTGCGAAGTGATGCGGTAGGCAAGCGAACTTCTTCGGACCCTGTGAAGCTCATGAACTATCGCTATTCCCCCCCTTCACGTTTTTGAACGATATAGTGGCCTGGTTCCCGGACTAAAATACTAAGAAAAAATGACCATTCGATAGTCGAAAATAAATTAGATTTACAAGTAACAAAATCATCTTTTGATAGCCCATAAAAAAGAGAAATCGGAAGATGTTTAGTTTTCTTTGATTTTGCTGATGTGGCCTTGATGAGAGAAATGTTTTTTCAACGGTTGGTCTTGGCCAAACTCGTCTTAATGGATCAACAAGTTGGTCACTTACATTGGTGCGAAATGCAGTGGTCGGATTTTCGTTTTCAGCACAAAATGTTGGTCAATCGAACTTCTTCGAACCCTGTGCAGCTCCTGAGCTACCCTACCCCCCCCCCCCCCCCCCCCTCCTCGTTTTTGACCGATATCCTGGCCTTGGTCCCGGACTAAAATACTAAGTAACGCGTAAAGTGTAGTAGCTGATGAGCGAAATGAAACACAGAAAATAGCCTAAAACCAGGAAAAGTAGAATAAAAAAAGTGCAATTTACCTCGTTTCAAGATTATGTTTTACGGACTCCACCCCAACACTGACGAATAAGAAAACCAACCGACCCGTCCTCCTGGACGCGCGATGAGATGAGGGGAGTTTTGGCGTCAACCCGGTTGGCCTGATAACCCGAAGAACCACGGAAGATAATGGGGGAGTGGGATTTCTGGCTAAGTCCATGGGTTCATTCCTCTCCGTAGTTACTTCGGAGTAACTACGTGTGACGTCCAAACACAATTAACTACTACCTGGAACGGTCGAAGTTACTACGGGACGAGATAACGCGTGTTTCTTGAATGCAAGAAGAGATGGGGACTGCATGTGGAAGGATGAACAGAAGAAATTTGTTAGTTTTGCTGCATAAGAACGGCTTGATAATTATTTCGAAACAGATTCTTCAAGTGAATGAGAAGTGGAGCTAATGCTTCAGGGTTGTAAATGGAGACGTCACATTTGTCTCATTTCGATCGCTAAGCCCTTATTTTCACATATATTTGTTTCTTAGCCGGAATCGCAATAGTCTTTCTTATTCCCGTGCATATTTTTTAGCACAATGTTTAGTTCGTCCTTATCGGGAATGGAACGCCCAAGATTTGGGAACAGAAGAAATTTGTTAGTTTTGCTGCATAAGAACGGCTTGATAATTATTTCGAAACAGATTCTTCAAGTGAATGAGAAGTGGAGCTAATGCTTCAGGGTTGTAAATGGAGACGTTGTAAATTGGATCTAGAATCCAATGATGTCATAGGTCGTTAGCGAGGTTCGTTAAATAAAACTTTAGTTTCTTCTCCTACAGTATATACAGTAATAATAACAATAATAATAATACAATGCAACAGAAAAGTCTTTCCCTCTAAATAACTTGAGAAGTTGATGAATTACAGGCATTTGAAATTCATTCCTGACACAGTCCCAATCAAGTCACCAGACCGACCAACCGGTAAACCGTCAACGACGTTGACTAGAATTTCTTATGGCACTTGAGCTTACTCAAGTGCCATATAGCGATCATAATCTATGTCTGTCTGTCGGTCTGTCCGCATTTTGCTAGTTTGGGCACTTCCACATGACCTAGGACGATAAAACTTAGTAAGCGTATCAGGAACCCAAACGGATTAACTTGGAAATAATCCCTTCCACAATCCGACCATCAATGGGGGAGTGGCAACATGGGGAATCCGGAATTAGTAACATTCATAACTTTGGAACGGATAATCGGGCGTGCATTAAACCTGACAGGTATCAAGATCAATTGTCTTGGATGTTCATTGTCAAATTAGGATCGGATCCGATAACTGGGGGGGAGGGCTGAAGGGGGACACCCGAAATCTATCGAAATACTTTTTCTAGTTTTTGTCAGACCCCTACCCCTTTCTTCGCACTAGTATAGCTCTGCGCATGGATGAGTCATTCTTTCATCACACTAGTATAGCTCTGCTCGTGGATGAGTCATTCTTTGCTAAAATTCGTTCTGAGAGAGCTAGATCAATCGAAGGTCGAAGGGGTTGGCAAAATATGTTGTTGAACCTAAGTAGGGGTTGATATAGCGGATAATCGGGCGTGCATTAAACTTGACAGGTATACAGAACAAATGTCATGGATGTTCATTGTCAAATTTTGATCGGATCCGATAACTCGGTGGGGGGGGGGCTGGAGGGGGTTACCCGAAATCTCTTGAAACACTTTTTCTAGTTTTCGTCAAACTTCTACCCCTTTCTTCGCACTAGTATAGCTCTGCGCATGGATGAGTCGTTCTTTCATCACAGTAGTATAGCTCTGCTAGTGGGTGAGTCATTCTTTGCAAGAATTTGTTCGGAGAGAGCTAGATCAATCGAAGGTCGAAGGGGTTGGCAAAATATGTTGTTGAACCTTAGTAGGGGTTGATATAGATTAGGGGGTGCTAGGATGATGAAACTTGGCAGGCGTATCGGGGACCCGACCAAACCAACCTGGAAATTAACAGTTTCCCGATCCGACCATCTGGGAGGGGGAAGTGGAGGGGGGGGGATTCCGGAAAATTGAGTGGTGTGTAACTTTCGAACGGGTGATCGGATTGAAATGAAACTTAATTCCTGAATAAATGACATATCTCTGATGTTCCATTTGAAGTCTAAACTGGATTCGACGGCTATGTAGGAGTTGGGGGGGGGCAGAATCCCGAGAAACGGTTAGAATGGCGGGATTGGAGTGAAACTTGCTGGGAATAACCAGCATCTGCTCCAGACAAATCGCTTACACATTTGGACTGGATCCGGACACTCGGGTGGAGGGGGTGGAGGGGTTTTCTGGAATTCCGGTGATGGCGGTTCTGGGGATTTTCACGACGAAACTTAGAGGCATATCAGGGACCCTATCAAACTGACTTGTGAATACAAATTTACTCGATCCGATAGTCGTGGGGGAGAAGAGGGGGAATCCGGAATATTGTGTCATACGTAACTTTGGAACTGGTGATTGGATTTAAATGAAATTTTGTAATCGAACAAAGGACATGTCTATGGTGATCTTTTTCATGTCCGGACCGGATCCGACAACAACTGGGGAGGGGGGGGGGTATATGTGACCGGCTTAAACTGGAGAGTTCGGGATGGAACTTTGTGGGAATAACTAACAGATGCTCCGGATAAATCATTTACATAACCGGATCGGCTCAGGCGACTGTGGGGGGAGTTTAAGGGGGAGTCCGAAATTCCGGTGATCGCGAGTAAAGGTACTTCCACGTGTGCTAAGACGATGAAACTTGGCTGGAATATTAGAAATTCGACAAGATTGGCTTAGAATTCGCCACTTTCCAGATCCAACCATTCCTGAAAGTACCAATCATGACCGCAAATTAAGAAAAATACTTTCAAGCAAAATATGCATTTTCATGATCCCCATGAGCCCATTACCATTTTTGCCTCAAGGGTTTTGCTTACAAATAAGGTTCTAGCTCCCTTAAAGTGCGCATCTTCACCACAAGGTCGAAACGTACTTTTTATCAAACGATACATCTCAACCCATGATCATTTGTGCCACAAGGGTTCTACTTTTGACCTGAACTCTGAGAGGCATTCATAAATAGCACTTTTAAAAACAAAAAGAGATAGGACTCTACCCTTTGGTACCCCTTTGTTCACGGAATGGATTCCAAAACCACCCCTGACCATGTCGCCCGAACATCCCCAAAAATGTTGATGCAAGACACTGTAATTGGCCGGCAAGAGCTGCACTGGTTAAGATCTTTTCCTTTTATTGGGATCCCAAAACGTAAGTGGAGGGATACCTATGACATCGCAAAATTGTCCGTCCGTCCGTCTGTGAGCACGATAACTCTCGAAGGGAATGAGATATTTTGATGAGACTTGGTGTGAGGGTTCTTTGAGTCAAGGGTAAGATCGAGTTCGTAGATGGGCTTTGTAGCCCTTCATTTAGGGATGGGGGAGGGGGTTCAGATTAAGGGGCAAACAAAATATTTATAAAAAACTACTGTGATAGTCGAGTATGGGGTAATAAGGCATGCTGAAAATGATGATGAAAACCATTTTCTTGACAATTAGTTCGTCCGGAATTCGAAGAAAACCAGAAAGTTTGTTAAAAGCAAAAGTTAATTAATTAAATGTTCAATTTAGGGTAAGAAGACACGCTGGATCCATAAATGACAACCATTTTCTATTATGTTCGATTTAGGACTAAGAAGACATGCTGAACGCTTATGCGAAAATTATTTTCTACCCGGACAAAGCCGGAAAATGTGTTACAAGCAAAAGTTTAATATTAAGTTGATTAGATGAAAGATTTAGGGGTAAGAAGAGACACTGAATCCGTATATGACATTAATGTTTTTACCCCGACATGTAGTTCGTCCGGAATCCGGCTGATTAGATGTTCTTTATAGGGATAAGGAGATACGCCGATTTCGTTACTGAACTTTCTTTTTTTCCTGGACAAAAAGTTCGCTCGGAATTCGGCCGATACTGGAAGAAGTAAAACAGAAAGTATTGATTAATATCTTCACAAGAGATATGGCTTATAGACATAACTTGGTTGTCTCAGATGACTAGCTATTTGCTAATTAACCGTTTCTAAATTTCAATATGTTCAAGGATTATGGCAAAGACAAGATCATTAAATTTATGAGATCCAATCGAAACCTTTGGTCTTGTTTAGGATTGACATAGTATTCCAGAAAGAAAACTGACTGGAACTATAGACTTTGCCAGAATCATCTGAGCAGCTGAGTGTGGAAAATGAGATCGTGAGAGCTGAACTTGAAGTGGCTGGAGCAGAGACCGTCGCTGTCAACGGCGGTGCTTTTCAATCGGCGTATAGCTCTTATGACTCTGTCTCTGGTGACGGTGTATACTTTTGACTGTTTCATACAGTTCTGGAGAAGTTTTGAAAGGCGCTTTCCAAAAAAAACTTGAAGTAGACCACCACTGGAGCTGAATACATAAGAATAGTGGTGCAACCAGTCCTTTACTCCCAACACTTCACTGTCAAACACTGACTGCCCCGTGTGCCTCAAGGAGTCTGTGCTAAAGGCGCAAACAAGCGCAGTGGTCAACAACAACAAGTCTGATCCCCAAGCCATCTCATCTATAAAATCAAATCAGCAATGTATGAAGTTTTGGAAGAGCTTAAAGAGGAACTGAAGACTGAATTTCGTGAGGAACTTGACGCACAACTTCGGCCAACCATAGAACGGTTGAAAAAACTCAAGGACTCTAACGAGAGCATGTCATAAGTGGTAGATAGACTACAAAATACCGACAAGGGGTAGAGGAGGCAAGGAAAGCTAACATAGTGATCCATAATTGAGAGATGCGGCAGAAAAGCTAGTTAAAAGAAGTTTTGCAGGCAAATCAGATCGATCACGCTGTTGCTTCAGCACCCAATCCTTGGCCAGCCTCGGATATACTCCCACCGTATCCGAACATATCTGCCACTAAATCCAACGGCTTCGGCTAGCATCCGCCGCCAATCGGTTCCGGCCGTCCAACAAGTGTACTCGTCTGGGAAAGTAAGTGTGGGATCTACAGAACGGTTGACCGAGAGATTTCAGAGAGTCAGAAAATGTAACGAAGTTAGTCCCCTCCACGCCAAAAAGGGGGCAAGACGTTTTGACAAAGTTTTGCAGGCAAATCAGATCGATCGCGCTGTTACTTTAGCACCCAATCCTTTGACAGCCTCGGATATACTCCCACCGAATCTGAACATATCTGCCACTAACTCCAACGCTTTGGCTAGCATCCGACTCCAAGCGGTTCCGGCCGTCCAACAAGTGTACTCGTCTGGGAAAGTAAGTGTGGGATCTACCGAATGGTTGACCGAGAGATTTCGAAGAGATTGTAGATGGTTACGGTTTGCCAAAAATGGATGCTGTTTGCCAACAGCCCATAAAAGAGAAAACTGATCGACTTTTCTATGTGTATTTGTGCCAAACAACTGACATCGCTCCTTGGTCACAGGCTAAAGTGTTAGACAAGCTAAGTGATTTGCTGCAAAAAAGCTCATGACTGCAATGTCAAAACCTGATTTTTGTGATTGTGTGTTGCATGAAACTTGCAGGAAAAAGCTTTTTTCCACTTCTGAGTCCTCAGTCTTGTTAGCTGATGGGACTTCTGACACTGTGCAACTCATCAACACCGACTCCTAGTCCCATGGTCCTACAGTTAAGGTCTCAACGTGTTGACTTTTCATATACTGACACTTTTCTCTTTTACCTGAAAAAAGAATGTAAAGAGAGGCCAGAGTCTCAACTTCGCAGAGTTTCTGAAGCGTCAAGGAGCGTTAACATAGTAATTGAACATGCTTATGCACTAACTGAGCGTGATATTCCTCTTGCTTCTGGATGTAGGGGTCGTGATCTTGTTGCAGAGAAGGCCAGGTATCTCGATAAATGCTTGAGGAACTTGTGATGGAAATTGAACCAAAGTGTAAATTATGGTAGTGTGTACAAGACATCACAAATCAAAGAAAACTTGTCTGTCCTTTTAAAGCAGAGTGACAGCCATACTATGAAACGGCTGAAGAATTGCCTAAAAATGATCTCCGTATACATCTTTTGCCACGCAAAAGGAGCCCATGTGGCTGTCACCCACCGACAGATCATTTTTTTTTTTGCACTGGCTGCGTGCATTTTTGCAGTTTTCCGTGTAGACGCAAGCTCACGACCCAATACCTGTCTCTTTGAACCCACTGGACTATGGATGGGCCGATGAGATACGTGGGGGAGCAAAAGCAGTGGCAACTGATGGGCCATATTTTTCCAGACAGTGTGGTCGGTGTTTTTTGTGCCTGCAAGAAATCTTGCAGCAAAAATGCTCATGTGCTGTAACCAAGAGATCTCGTGATTTACTATGCGCATCCGGGGGGAAATGTGTCAATGTCATTGTAATAGACGAGGAAGAAGAGGATTTCGAAGCCTAACTCATTTGTGATTAAATATGAAAGTTGACAGGACCAACTTTTGTAAATATGGTTTTAATAAATGTACTCTTTCACCTTAAATAAACATACCTAAATAAACTTTTCCATTGTTTCTGAAGGATAGTTATTAGTCAGAGTTGGAATCACCGTAGCTGGTTAGCTGATAATAGTTTTCGTTCCGCTTTAGAAAAATGAAATGGAACGCCAAGACATCCGAATTTGAGTGTTGGTGCGTAACATCTTTAGCACATGTCTGATCCCAGTATCCCGCCCAGATTCGAAATCAGCGTGGTCGATTTACCTAGAATTCATCGTCGGATCAGCTGCCCCCGACGGGAAAGCTACTTTTCACATTTTGATACTTGGGCCCCAGACTATACCCTGAGTTCGTTTTTGAGCTTTCTTTTTTCGCCGGACAAGTAGTTCTGGAGCTAGGCCGAAACCGGGAAACCGGGAAATTCGCAGAAGTAAGGCAGGAAGTTTTCGTCAAAACAAATATGACTTATAGGGATAAACACACATGCTGAATCCATATCTGAACTTGGTTTTCTCAGATGACTAGCTATTTGGCCTTAATCTGTTTCTGAATTTTAGTTTTAAAAATGTTCAAGGAGTCTGGCGATGACTGGATCTGGCTAAGACAAGACCCAGTTGTCTGGATTAGATATTGAATTTTTGGGATCCCATCGAAACCTTTGGTCTTGTTAGGAAAGGAGGCAAAATAGACCAGGAGCCGTTGCTAAGGTTTAGAGGATACCCGATTAGTTATAAAGAAGAATTTAATTACCTAGGATGCAGGCTTATGTGGAACGGAAAGTTTGGAAAGCAGTTTGAGAATAGTCTTGCTATAGGAAAGTGTTGTATCAATATGATGTTACAGAGTAGCCTTAGAGAGAAATCGGTGATTTAAAATAACATGAACACTTATTTAAGTCTAAAGCTATACCAGCGATCCACTATGGATCAGAAACATGAGGTTTTAGTAAGGGGGAAAAGATAGAACAAGTACAGTTAGGTTATTTCAAAAGAACATTAAGGGTTAGTGAAAAAATGAATTCTTTAGTGGTTAAGGGGGATTTAGGTTTAACATGTATGCGTAGACATAGATGGGTAGCTACTATAGGTTTTTTGGAAAAGTAAATTAATACTGCAGAGAGTAAAGATCCTCAAGGCGGCTTATAAAGAGAGTATTTTTTTTTGTTTGGCTCAGGTTCAAAAACAGTGTTCCACAAGAAATGGTGAAAACCAGTGTTCCTTGGAACAATCCACTATTGCCAGCGCTGTAGCAGCTTTCGGTTTTCACCACTTTTTGTGGAACTCACAGCTCGTGAACCAGTGCATGTATCAAGCCAAGTAGGGGTGATGTTTATCAAAATACACGAAAGGTCATCCCTCAACCTCTCACTACAATTAATATGGTCGGACCGGAATCCGCGATACAGCGGTTGGGTCGAATAATGTTCGTCAAACGGCATGTCGTGGCCTCTAGCTTTCGACAGATTTAGTTGAGAAGAGGGAGTTCCTTCTGGTAGATTTGGTGTAGACAACTATGTAGGGTCTCGCCACACAGATAAGGTAGGCTTGGGGGTCAACCTTCAAAAGACAAATGATGAGCGCTGTCTCTAACTTCCGACAGCGTTTAGTGACGTCCAGCAACTCAAAAGGAGTGGATCTTGAAAAGTAATAACTACAGTTATTTTTATATCGTTCAACTTATTTCTATAAATTTACGGGTCCATCTGTGTTTCTGTCCACTGTCCGTATTATGGTTCCGTTTTCATTTGCATGGGGTCCTGTTTTCGGTTAGCCAGATGGGTCCCGTTTTCGTTTTCAAGGGGTCCTGTTTTCGTTAGCCAGAAGGGTCCCGTGGCAAGGGGTCCGGGGTCCTTGGGTCCCGTTTTCGAGAGAACCACTTTAGATACTATAATAGATTCGTGGTCTTCACAAATTAGATGTATTTTAGATGGTTGCGGACTTTCCATGTTGTCCCGATGAAAAATTTCTGGGGCCTGTAGTAGTATGATGCTACTACCCCCGTGAATTCTATGTAGTAGCAATGCAACTTTTTCGTAGACTTCTATGCTATTATACTACTTCATAGTATTCGGATATTACTGAGTCCGAATATAGTATTTCATGCTACTGTTTCGAACTCTCTTCGTAGTACTCGTACGATTCCGTGCTATCGCTGCGTCTATACACCATACGACTGCATATGATTCCATGGTATCGCTACGTCTGCACTCCGTACCCCTGCATACGATTCCATGTAATTTCGGGCAGTAACTTAAAGCTGCTAAATATAGTAGTCGTTCATAAAATAATTAACCGGTTACCGGGCAGATTTTTGCCGGCAGGGCAATAATACTAATCATAATTCCAGATCGGATCAGGTCAGTTCCGTGCGAATTGGAGGAGTCTGTCCTGGAACTGTCGTAAGCTCGGTAGTAAAGATAGTGTCCTATTACCCCTGGAACCGAGACAACGGGCAGTGTTGCCACTCGACCAGCACCGCTTCGCGGTGCCGGCCTAGTCAAAAAGCGGCATTTCCGCGGTATCCTTCAACCAAAATGCGGTAAAACTCGGGGCATGCGCAAAATTCTCAAAAGTGTCGATTTTTTCTATTTTTGGTGGAGAAAGGGTAAACAAATTTATGTTGTGAACAGAGGCGTTACTAGCAAAAATGTTTGGTGGGCGTGGCAATGTCTTTACCGACTGACTGGTCATTTTTACCGACTGTTTTTTTTTTTAAAGAAACAAAACGACTGTTTCGACGAAAAAATCGACCAATATTCAGAAAATCCAACTGTTTAAAAAATCTATTATTTTCACGAAAAACGACAGTTTTTTACGGAAAATCATGGCGCTTCTAACCGAATCGGCTATTTTTTGCCAACTGACCGACATCATTCGGGGGGGAGGGGGGAGGGATGTCGTCCTCCAACACATATGTGACGCCCCTGCTGGTAAAAATCGAGTAAGTGCGAGAAAACACGTGGTACCTGGGGCTTTTTTTTTAGTCTATGCTTCGAGCTTCAGCATTTATGGGATAAGGTTGGAATAAAAGCTATATCATTTTGAAAACGGATGTGGTATGGCTGGCTCTGGCTTTTTGCTAAGGAGTGGTACCTGAGCCATATTACCCCTCCGAACGTCATATACCGACATATCATACCCACCAATACGTTATTATTTCTGATTTTCACTTGTGAATTAGAATTCAAGCAGCATATCCATATTTGCCGAAAATATTTAGCTCTATACCATCCCACAGTAGGCTAGATTACAACCCAAAGCACTTTCATACTGACCACCTCTTCCGCACATTTGTACCTCCCCATTACACTGTAAAAAGTTTGTCCGTATAAAGATTAAAGTTAACTGCAGTATTTGCTACTCGGATTATCCTCATCTCTACGCAGAAAAGATTAATACCAAATAGAGATAAGACGAATCCGAGGAGCAAATGCTGTAGTTAACTTTAATCTTTATACGGAGAAACTTTTTACAGTGTATATCCAATCAGAAGGTAACATTTATAATTTTCATTTGTGGATTAAAGCTACTGCGTTACACCGATGTCTGCATAAAAAAATGTATCCCCCATAGCAGCTAAGAGCTATGCCCTTCTTGGTTTCTGATGTTCTACATCCAAATCCACGGTTAACTTGTGTTTTTATGCATAAGTAAACAGGCCATGAGCCTCCCTCCCCCCTATTAAGTTAAACACAACCGTATACGGCAAAAAAGCCGCCTACTCCCTAGGATAGGTCAGGTCCTCCCACGTGATATATATATAATTATCAAACCTAATAAACTCTTTCTGACCTGATGATGTATGAGTAAATATAGTCTCCATCAAGAAATCCTGTCACAGAAGACAACCCAGTCCCTTATTGCTAACTATGAAACAAAAACTATCTAGTAGAAAATGGATTATCTGGGCTGACAGAGGTTATCAGAAGAACTAAGAAAGAGAATCTGAAACCTGCGATGTCTATCTACCCAGTGTCGAAAACAATGGTCTCCCACGGAACAAACTGCCGATTAGGGTCGATAATTAAGGTCCGTAGTTGACTTCCGCGAATCAACATAGCTTTGAAATTCCTGCTTTTCTTGCCAGAAAAAAGACAAGCAACTTCATTTGGACAAACTAAGTACGGGAACAAAAACGGTATAAAAAGCCATTTCGCGGCGTAACCAGTGCTTCCACTTGCTCCACTTCGAAAATCCACTTCTGAAAATCGAAAAAAAAATGTGTCTATACTAATTAAAGGGATAGTTGTTAAGACTATATATAGCTGGAGGATTTGAGCAAACGTATTTTTCGTCTCTCGTTTGGGAGGACTAGAACGTTTTTGACGTAATAACTAAATGAATATTAAACAACTAAATACCAACACCAGGGTCGTAACGGCTGGGGGGGGGGGGTACACCTCCGTCCCGAATGTGTTGGCCAGTCGGTATAAAATTACCGAGTCTGCGCGAAGCGCCGCGACTTTTCGTCAAAACAGTTGATTTTTTTCAAGTGAACAGTCGGTTTTTATGGCACTTGACCATACTCAAGTGCCATATAGCGATCGTAATTTCTGTCGGTCTGTCTGTCTGTCGTTCTGTCCAGGTTTTGCTAGTTTGGGCACTTCCAGACAAGCTAGGACGATGCAACTTCACAGGCATATCAGGGACCAGACCAGATCAACTTACCAATAATAACTTCCCCAATCCAACTTTCCCCGGATCCGGGAGTCCGAAAACTATAAAGTAAAACAGGAGAAAAAAGTAAAACGGGAGCAAAAAAATAGCGCTGCCCAAACGCGGGATCGAACCAGGAATCTTTGACTTGCCGGTCGAGTATTCTACCACTGAGCTATGCGACAATGTACAGAAAAGCGAATGCAGGAATAGAAACGGTTTAAAGATGGTCAGTCCAAGTCAAACAAATCTAGTGAAACGCTTGGCAGGAATATCAGGGAACCGACCAGATTAACTTGGATATAATCATATTCCGGATCCGATCATAGTGGGGGGAGGGGAGGGATGGGAAATCCGGAAACTACGGTCTGTCGGTCTGTCCCGGTTTTGCTAGTTTGGGCACTTCCACATAAGCTAGGACGATGAAACTTGGCAGGCGTATAAGCGACCGAACCAGATTAACATGGACACAATCACTTCCCCGATCCGGCCATCGTGGGGGGGGGGGGGGGTGGAGCAACAGGAAATCCGGAAACTAGTAACATGCATAACTTTATAACGGGTAATCGGACTTGCATGAAACTTGACATATATCAAGAACAAGTGCTTCAGATGCTCAGTTTCAAATCCGGACCAGATACGATAACTGGGGGGGGGCTGGAGGGGGGCACCCAAAACCTCGTGAAACGCTTCCACATAAGCTAGAAGGATGAAACTTGGCAGGCGTATTGAGAAACCGACCAGGATTAACTTGGAAATAATCACTTCCCCCGATCCGGCCATCTTGAGGGGAGTGGAGGGATGGGAAATCCGGAAAGTAGTAACATGCAAAACTTTGGAACGGGTAATCAGACATGCACGAAACCAAGAATAAACTAGACCTACGTTGCCGGGGCAACGTGAAGTGTTGCCGCAACCTTTGTCCGGCTTCGCCGACTAAAGTGTTGCGAGAGCAACACTTTGGTTTTGTTTCTTCGCTGTCGGTTAAATGCTGAAATTGTCAACTTATCGAAGCTTTTAAAATGGTATGTTCTAAAAAGAATAATCACATGATCAAAAGCTGTTCTTTAGCGTTATAAAACCAACAACAAAACAATATCGGAAGAAGGGACTAAATTGACTTGGCGGTCAGTTGGACTTTATCCTTTTCAATCGTAGATATCGTGACGGATGAAAACTTTGGAACAATATCTTATATAATCTAGTTGGTTTTATAAAGCTATCCGTAACATTTCAGGATTAAAATACCATAGATGACACTATTAATTATTACAAAACTACCTTATTGTTTTAGATTACCGTATCGTTTGTACCCGTTGTGTAAACAGTTAATCCTCGGTTATAGCGATAGACCATCAATACAAACTTTCTTACCGTCATATTTACAGATATCGAATACAATGTGCACCAATTTTCAAAAATTTCTAGCCCTTCGTGAACCGATTCTTACTTACAAGTCCCTCTCCCGTGATTGACATCAAATTCATCGGAACAAATAATGGATACACCAGCTATTAAAAGTTGCAAACCCCTCATCGCTGAAGACGATTATAGCATAAAAGCCGTTTTGGCTTTTTGGGAACAAAATTGTTCTTACCATCTAATACACCTGATACAAATAACAGGTATACCAACTAGCAAAAGCTGCAAACTCTCTCATTGCCGAAGATGATTATGAGCTAACAGTCGACTGTTGCTTACAAGTCCCTTACATGTCTCACAACTGGTATCGCCTATTTTTGGTTTCAGTGTGTACCTTACTCCTGAAGTTGTCAACCCCTTGAAACTTTCAAACTGGTTTATCTCATGAAGGATTTTTGTTCAAAAAAATGGATGACATATACTTTGATCAGCTCATCAAGGGCATCGATTGCCCTAACCACAACAAAAGAATATCGGAAAAAGGGACTAAATTGACTTTGCAGTCAGTTGAACTTTATCCTTTTCAATCGTAGACATCGTGACGGATGAAAACTTGGAACAATATCCTATATAATCTAGTTGGTATTATAAAGCTATCCGTAACTTTTCAGGATTAAAATACCATAGATGACACTATTAATTATTACGAAACTACCTTGTTTTACATTATCGTTTGTACCCGTTGCGAAAACAGTAAATCCTAGGATACAGCGAGAGACCATCGATACAAACTTTCTTACCGTCAGTTTTATATAAATCGAATACAATGTGCAACAATTTGCACAAATTTCTAGCCCTCGCGTGCACCGATTCTACTGACAAGTCCCTTTCCCGTGATGATAGACATCAAGTTCACCGGATAAAAATAATGGGTACACCGGCTAGCAAAAGTTGCAAACCCCTCATCGCTGAAGATTTTTGTAGCATAACAGCCTATTATTACTGACAAGTCCCTTGCATGTCTTACAATTGGGAACCTAATTGTTCTTACCATCAAATGACCGGTACGCCAACTAGCGAAAGCTGCAAACCCCTCATTGCCGAAGATGATTATGAGCTAACACTCGACTGCCGCGTACAAGTCCCCTACATGTCTCACAACTGGTATCACCTATTTTTGGTTTCAGTGTGTACCTTACTACTGAAGTTGTCAACCCTTTGGAACTTTCAAACTGGTGTATCTCATGAAGGAATTTGTGTATCAAAAAATGGATGACATATACTTTGATCAGCTCATCAGCGGCTATCGAGTGCCGTCGAAAAAAAAAATTCTACCTGTCTTAGTTCAAAAGTTGACTTTTTTTGCCGTAGGCCAACTTTCTAACGTCACCACTTAGAAAGGAGCAAAGGATAAGCTCTAGTTTCTTTAGCAATGAGAGAACTTCTAAAGTTTAAGAGGTACATCTGATACCATTTCTCTACCGCAAACCAAAGTGCAAAAAAACGAATGATAAACTCAGCTGAAATCGCGTACAGAAATGTAACCAAATTGTTCTTACCATCGAATACACCGGAAACAAATAACAGGTACACCAACTAGCAAAAGCTGCAAGGCCCTCATTACCGAAGATGATTATGAGCTAACAGTCGACTGTTGTTTAAAAGTCCCCTACATGGCTCATAACTGCTATCGCCTATTTTTGGTTTCAATGTACCTTACTACTGAAGTTGTCAACCCCTTTGAAATTTTCAAACTGGTGTATCTCATGAAGGAATTTTTGTACCAAAAAATGAATGACATATACTTTGATCAGCTCATCAGTGGCTATCGATTGCCGTCGAAAAAAAAATTCTACCTGTCTTAGTTCAAAAGTTGACTTTTTTGCCGTAGGCCAACTTTCTAACGTCACGACTTAGAAAGGAGCAAAGGATAAGCTCTAGTTTCTTTAGCAATGAGAGAACTTTTAAAGTTTAAGGGGCACATCTGATACCGTTACTCTACCGCAAACCCAAGTGCAAAAAAAAAAAATTATAAACTCAGCTGGAATCGTCGCAGACATGGACAGAAACAATAGATGGCAGCACTTTCGGACCCGTGGGAAAAAGCCACTTTTTTGTCTCTGTAGATTTTTCTATTTATCACTCAAAGAAGATATGTTGGCTGTGGGGCCGGGTAACTGCCGCATATATTTAACACTTATAGATTTTAGTCCATCTTCAATTTGAAACTGGTGCCTGCCTGCTAGCGTGCTAGAACGGAGCTTTCCACTCGAAAGCAGAAACATGGTTTGATGAAACGAAAGGTTCGCTACACAACTTGAGATTGTCCTCTCCGACATAGGCTATACAACTCCACTTCACTTCGCAAACCGTAGGCTCTGGCTCGATGACAAGCAAAAACCATCCTTATTGGCCCCAGGCAAGAGTTCTACGGAGCTTTCCAAAATGTAATGTCATATTCATCAATCCGGCCTAAGGTCCACACTTTCCGTAAAAACCGCACAGGTTAGACCCTTCCCAGTTACCAGGAATAAAATGAAATCGGAGTCATAGGAAAAAAAAAAAAAAAAAAAAAAAAAAACGAGGACAAAACCAAAGTGTTGCTCTCGCAACACAATAAGGGAAGAATTGAGAAGACTTGAATCATCCGACGTATCTTTCTGCCCGATTCTCAAGTATCGCGGGTGGAGCCTACTCGGCGCCTGTCCCGACCACAGAGTAATTATTGGCGCTGGTTCTTCTGATCGCCGTTCTCCGTGTCAAGAAAGTGCGCCGAATTCAAATTATACAGAAAAAGGCCGACATTTTGTCGTATGCTCTACAATTAAATTGCAGCTACCACTAGTTTAAAAGACGAGATAAGGGGCTGAAGTACAGTGAAATGATAGAAGTGATGTTCAGTCAGGCAGAAAAGGACCGATTTGGACTGAATATTACAAGTTTAAAGAAGGAACATGCCTCCAAATGTTTTTACTCTAGGCTTAGAAAGTCAGGTTGAATATCCTTCTCTGGAGAAGTGGGAAGTAAGATTTACTTCTTCTTTTTTTCACAAAAAAATATTCATGTAATCTCCATGGCTGGCAGGTTCATGGTGATGAAAGAAAAGAGTTTTAATAGGATAGATAATGAAACATTTAGCCAACTACCCAAGATAATGATATACATTTGGACCAACAATAACAAGTTGTATCTCAAACGTAGACGTTTTGAATGATATCGTATAGTTGTCATTTCCATAATCAGTCATTAATTTAAAATTAGGAAATACTTCAACCCAACTGTTTTACCAACTGTTACCTATCCAAGAAATGCTATGAACTAAATTTTGTGTACAGTGTACAACTTAAAACAAAACATAACAACTCTTTGGGTATAGTTAGTCAGCTATGCCCAAAATTCGAATTTGAATCATGCAAAAACATGATAATGTAAAAAAAAACGATGATGAAAAAGCGGTGTGTTATTAGCATAGACAACGACAAATTTAGCCAGATGTAAAGTGCAACTATCCGAGATAATGATACACATTTTTGACCAAGAATAATGAGTCCTTTCCACAAACTGAGACGTCTTAAAAGATATCTTACAATCAGCAATCGTTAATTTAAAATAGGAAATAGTTTACAACCTACTGTGTTTCGAAACTACACGAGAAAGTGATACGAACTAAATTTTGTGCAGATAGTACAACTTAAAAACAAAACATAATAACTCATTCAGTACATTTCGACAACTAAATACCTTAAATTGTCCAAGATTAATACCTGTTCCAGATGCGATTCTTTACAGTCCTGAGAAGACCAAAATAAAATTACAATGATCACACCGATCCTATTGAATCTGAACTAAATGCATGCCTGTTAGGTCTATGCTTCAGCGTTCAAGTTGCTTAATTGCTTCCCTGAGTCATCAAACGACGCATTCCCTTGGGCTTCACCGTCTTTGTGAAGGGTCGTGATAACATAGGCTTCAGATTGCAAATCTGACCCGAGATTGAAAAGTCGTTTCCATCTGTATTATCCTCAGAATCAGCACTGTTTGAATTTCCCGCCTTTTCTGAGTGCTTCATCACTTTTCCTTGGAGGTAATTGCAAGAGGCAACACGCGAAGCTCCACCCAGGCTCCAACTCCGGTAAATAATATCGGACCAAAAGATATCCAGGATGCTGACATCAAGGTTATGTGAGTTCTCAATTCTTCCCTTATTTATTCTTGACGAAACTTGACATATGTCAAGAACAATTGGTTCAGAAGCTCACTTTCGAATCCGGACCAGATCCGATAACTTGGGGGGGGGGGGCTGGAGGGGACACCGGAAATCTCATGAAACGCTTCCACATAAGCTAGGACAATGAAATTTGGCAGGCATATCAGGGAACTGACCAGAAGAACTTGGAAGTAATCACTTTCCCCATCCGGCCATCGTGGGGGGACTGGAGGGATGGGAAATCCGGAAACTAGTAACATGCATAACTTTGGAACGGGTAATCAGACATGCATGAAACTTGACATATATCAAGAAGAACTACTTCAGATGCTCAGTTTCAAATCCGGACCAGATCCGATCACTGGGGGGGGGGGCTGGAGGGGGAATCGGAAATCTGGTGAAACGCTTCCAAATTAGCTAGCACAATAAAACTTGACAGGCATATGAGGGAACCAACCAGATTAACATGGAAATAATCACTTCCCCGATCCTGCTATCGCGGGGGGGGGGGTGGAGGGAAGGGGAATCCGGAATCTCGGAAACTAGAAACATGCATAACTCTGGAATGGATAATCGGACATGTATAAAACTTGACAATTGTGAAGAACAAGTGTCTCAGATTTTCAGTTTCAAATCTGGACCTCGATCTGGACCAAATCCGAAGAGAGGGGATTAGAGGGGGGACCGGAAATGTCGTGAAATGCTTAGGGTCGAGGGTTTGGGGGATTGGGATGTCACAGTAGAGGGGTTGGAAGGGGTTTTCCCGGATTTCCGGTGATCACGAGTTAGGGTACTTCCACATGTACTAGGACCATGAAACTTGGCAGACATATTAGGTACTCTTCCCAGGTCAACTTGAAAATAGTTCTTTTCCCGATCCGACGATCATGGGGGAGATTCTATTGACATGCATAACTTTGGAACAGGTGATCAGACGTGCATGAAAATTGTCAAGTGTCAAGAACAAGTGACTCAGAATTTCAAGTCTGGAACGGATCCGATAACATCGGGAGGAGCTGGAGGCGGGAGGAGAAATCTCTTAAAACGCTTAGAGTCGAGAGATCGGGATGGGACTTGGAGGGAAAAACAAGCATAAGCCATAGATACATTGTAGGGGCTTAACGGCCTGCCATTCAATTTGCAAGTATATTATTATTATTATTATTATTGTTGACAAAACAGGACCAATCGTGTCACAGTGGGAGGAGTAGGAGGGGGTTTTTCCTAATTCCGATGATCACAAGTTAGGGTACTTCCAGATGTGCCCTGACCGTGAAACTTTGCAGGCATGTTAGGGACTTGATTTGGCTTGCAAATATAGTCCCTCCCCCCATCCGATCATCGTTGGAGGAAGATACAGTTTTCAATGAGTGGTATAACCATTTAAGATTTACTAGATCAAGCCCATTTTCTGATGAAATGAATATCGGGAGAGAGGTCCAGCCTTGAAAACTGCAAACCGTATCTGACAAACATGTAGTCGGTTTTTATGAAAATCAAAACGGTGGTTTTTTCTAGAAAATAGTCTTTTTTTTCTGCAAAATAAGTCGGTAAAAATGACCAGCCAGTCGGTAAATGCCTTGTCCTCTCCCTCACCCTAGACATTTTGGCCATTAAAGAGGGCGTTTCTTGACGGGACTTCTTGACGGAAAATGTACATACAGCAGGAGCAACGGCAACGTCTGTACCCAGGACAAATTATACTAAGCGCCGCAGGCAAACATTTTTAAACACGCCTTCTTTTCTGGCAAAATTTATCTTAAATTCTAGCTTTTAGTGTGGTTTATACTCACAATTATTCCAAGCCTTCAACGCCTACTATAAATGACGCACCCTTCTTCTAAATAGGGAATATAAACTACAAAATGCGCCGCAAGCGAAATTTTGAAAAAAGACTAATGATCAAAGTGTCATTTTGCTATCCGAAATGAAGACACGATCAAACGGCGATTAAAACGAAAGAAATAAGCCGCATCCCTTCGTTTTTATAGCTAAAATAGATTTATGGTTGCTTTTTCTCAAAAATCCCTAATTCTTACTGCAGTCTGTTAAAAATATCAGCAAATTCCTGGTAAATCCTGAATGAGTCCGGAAATCCTGGCATCTTAAAAATCCTGCAGGGACCAAAATATCCTGAATTTGAGGATAAATCCTGCGAAGTGGAAGCACTGGGCGTAATACAAATTTTATGCTGCATTTTCCTCGGAATCGCGGCATTATGCCGCGAAATGCGGCATAAGTGGCAACACTGACAACGGAATACATTGTTTTAAAATGACACTTATACAAGTTTTATTTGACTTACTTCTTACTGTCTTTATCTTCTGTTCTTCGCTTTATGAGGTCACTTCTTATCCAGCTTTGCAAAACTATAGTATTACAATATTTTTTAAATGAAAACTTGAATGATTTCTTAAAAAACTTATCGGTTAAGGGCAGGCACCCTCAGAATTTGCATGGTAATGTTTTAGTATTAGATAATACAGTTTAACTGCGGAAACTGTTTAGGAATTATTTCGCAATTTACAGAAAAACGGTACTTGCGAAACAGTGGAATGCAGTGATAAATTTCTAGCAAGTCCAGGTCTTTTAAAATTTCTGATTTCACTCCAACTAGAATGTTCTAGTCGCTGTGACTACCTCAACACGTCAGTTCGCATAAACGTCAGTTTACTACACGTCAGTTCGTCAACACGTCAGTTCAGCTAAACGTCAGTTGTACTTCACGTCAGTTCGCCTACCGTCAGTTGACATAAACGTCAGTTCAATCACCGTCAGTTCACCTATTTTAGAAATCTGTCAGTTCGTCCACACGTCAGTTCAACTACACGTCAGTTCGCTTACCGTCAGTTGACATACACGTCAGTTGACATAAACGTCAGTTGACATAAACGTCAGTTGACATAAACATCAGTTGACATAAACGTTAGTTGACATAAACGTCAGTTGACATAAACGTCAGTTGACATAAACGTCAGTTGACGTAAACGTCACTTCGCCTACAAAATCCGTCACCACCCCCAGAGATTCAGACCCGCCTATTAGTTCGAAGTCCACTGGGTCACCGAAAGCAATTAAGCAGAGGGAATAAAACCCAGGGGATTAATAAAAAGAAGCTGACATTTGCGCATATTGATGAGGGTAAAATTAGTTCAGAATCACCGTGAGCTTGCAATCAGATGCGGCAGACGGGGCTTGTCAAACGGAAACTGAAAAATATGAGGTGAACGTATAATTAAACACAAATAAGGGCTTAACAACCATCGCAAGGTGAAGGACCAAAATGTGCCAGTGATTCTCAATATTTTCCGAAAGGGTACCAGAAACAGCGAGGGACGAACTCTTTTATCTTGGCTCTTGGCCAGTGCTTCCTCTATTATCTTCAAACAAGACCAAAGGTTTAGACGGGATCTCACAAATTTCATATCTGATCCAGACAGTTGGATCTTGTAGATATATATCCGGTCTTCGCCAAACTTCTTGAAAATTTTAACTGGAATTTAGAAACAGATTAAGGTCAATGGCTAATCATTTGAGAAAACCAAGTTCAGACATGGATTCAGCGTGCGTGTTTACTCCTATAAGTCGTATATACTTTGACGAAAATGATCAGAACTTTCAGCTGCCTTACTGCTGACATATTTTCCGGTTTCTGCCTGGTTCTTGGCGAGCTTCTTGTCCGTTATGTACTATATACTACCTTACAATATACTACAGATAAAACTTTAACTTTTAACGAATCTTCAGGTTTTGGCCGGAGCCCGAACTATTTGTCCGGCGTGGAATATTGACACAAGTTCAGCATGCCTCCTTACCACTACACCCATCCTCTAATCAACTTCAGATAAAACGTTTACTTTTTCAAAACGTTTACTTTTTCAGCCGGATGCCGGGCGAACTATATGTCCGGGTAGAAAATAATTGCCATATGCAGATGCAGCATGTCTTCTTACGCCTGAATTGAACATCTAATCAAGCTCAAATACAACGTTTACGTTATACAAATTTTCCGGTTTGGGCCGGATCCCAGGCGAACTACTTGTCTGGCGAAAAAAAATTTGTTTAATACGTGTTCAGTGTGTCTTCTTACCCCTAAATTGAACCTCTAATCTGCTTCAGATTAAACATTTCTTTTTCAGAAACTTTCCTGTTCTTGCCTAATTCACGGTGAACTACTTGTCCGGCGAGAAAATAGTTTTCATATTCGGATTCAGCATGTCTCCTTATCTCTGAATCGATTATCTTATTAGATTCTAAAATATTTGTTCGTCCCTTAATTTGACCCCCTCCCGACCCCTAAATATAGGGCTACAGACCCCATCTTCAAAATTGACCTGTACTCTGACCCAAAGAGTCTTTATGCCAAATTTGAACGAAATATCTCAACCCCTTCCGAAAAAAATTCCGAAAAAAAGTAGTAGCCCTCCAAAATAGTAGATAAAACTAGAATTGTCTGTTAATTGATAGTAATGCAATCACCAGTCCCATTCACAAGTTAGTTCTTTATGAGCATTTTACTTTCAACCTCCCCCTTCAGAATAAATTAAAAAAGTAAAAAAAATATATTTCTGTCTGCTAAAATAAAGAGTTTCTAATATAGAGCCAAATTATCCATATTAGAGCCTAACATCAATAAATTTTCTCACCAGAAACAGCTATTATTCCAATAATTCCGAAAAATTCCGAAAACAAAACAAGAGCTGTAAGCTCATATGGCAAATGCAGGGGTTGAGATATATTGTTTCATCAAAAGAACTTTGCGGTTAAGATGCACACTGTAAGGGGGCTAGAACTTTATTTGTAAGCAAAACCCTTGAGGCAAAAATGATACTTGGCTGATGGGGATCATGAACATACATATTTTGCTTAAAAGTATTTTTCTTACTTTGCGGTCAAGGTTGGTACGGTAATAATCGGATTTGGGAAGTAGCGATTTCTAAGCAGATCTTGTTGAATATCTAATATCCAGCGAAGTTTCGTCGTGCTAGCACATCTGGAAGTACCTTAACTCGCCACCAGAATCCCAGACCCCCCCCCCCCCCCCCCCTCCAACTCCACCCACAATACCCGGAGCCAATCCGGTTATGTAAATGATGCCCAGAGAATCTGTTTGTTATTCCTACAATGTTCGATCCCGATCACACCAGTCTAAGCGGGACTAGTATTCCGTAATCCGTAAATGACGAAGATCACCACAGGGACATGTCCTCTGTTCGTTTATTAAATTTCACTCGAATCCGATCGCCCGTTCCAAAGTTACGCATGACTCAATATTCAGGATTTCCCTCCCTCCACTCCCCCCTAAGATTATCATATCGAAGATTCTTTTTTATTTCCAAGTCAGTTTGAACGGGTCCCTGATATGCCTGCCAAGTTACGTCATGAAAATCCCCAAAAAATGGAATTCCGGGAAACCCCCTACACCCCCACCCCCCAAGTGTCTGGGTCCAGTCCAACTATGTAAAAGATTAACTTGGAGCAGATGTTTGTTCTTCCCAGTAAGTTTCACTCCGATCCCTCCATTTTAACCGTTTCTCGAGATTTCCGGTCTCCCCACCTCAACTCCACCCTAGCTATCGAATCTGGTCAAGACTTTAAACGGGACATCAGACATATATAATCTATTCAGTTACTAAGCTTCATTCCAATCTAACTCCCCACTGCTCAATTTCCCGGATTCCCCCGCCCTCCACCCCCCCCCCCACGAGATGGTCGGATCGGAAAACTGATTATTTCTAAGTTTGTTTGGTCGGGTCCCTGATACGCCTGCCAAGTTTCATGGTCCTAGCACATCTGGAAGTACCCTAACTCGAAAAAGTCCGACAAACTGCCCTCAATTCTCAAGTTCGCACCGCCCTCCACTCCCTCACTATGGTCGGATCGGGAAACTGATTATTTCCAGGTTAGTTTGGTTGGGTTGCTGATATGCCTGTCAAGTTTCATTGTCCTAGTACATCGGGAAGTACCCTAATTCGAAAAAGTGTGACAAAAAACCGGACCGACCGACAGAATTGTGATCGGTATATGGCACTTGAGCCAGTGGCTGCAAGTGCCATGAAAAAAAAAATATTCCTTGAGCCCAAGCTGACTTTGAAAAATATATTCAAATAATGCATACAACGGGTACGTCTGCTACGATTCTTTAGCAGCGATGAAGATTGACAGCCTGACGAGGACCCTTGCCAAGAAGTGCCAAATATCGCTGCCAAAGCATCGTAGCTGACGTACCCGTTGTATGCATTATTAAAAAAAAAAAATGGAAAATGAATATTTTTCTACTTAAATACAGACAGTTTTAACACAGAGTGAACCAGACTGTTTTAAAACTTTATACCGCAGGCAAAAATTTCGAAAATCAGACTCCGTGTTAAAGTATTATACTTGTATAATACTTATAAGTATAAGTATTAAGTATTATACTTGTATAATACTTATACAAGTAGTATTAATAAATTGCAGCACAAGTCCTTAGGACTTTCTTTTTGCTGCAATGGGATATTAGTAGTGTTATTTTATTTTATTTTTAATGTTTTTGGTTAAAAATAAAAACCTACCTACCTACCTTCATGGTAAAAATCTATCAGATTACTTTCCAAACAACTGTGTGTCGCAGACAAAAAATTTAAGATGTATGTATTTTCTGGAAAAACCCTAAGTCGCTTACTTACCCGATCCGACCATCGCGGGGAAGTAGTCAACTCATCGTGGATTTCCAAAGTTTATATTCCAAAAACATATTTTGTGTGAACTGATGACGCAATCAGTAGTCTCATAGGCCTAGCTATCCCTCAGCGATGAAAACAAAAAATAAGAGCTGGAAGCTCAAATGGCACCTGCAAGACTGAGTCAGATGAAAGTGATGGTCAGAAGTATTGTTTCAACTTTTTGGTTAAAATGCACACTATAAGGGTGCTGAAAATTAATTTCTAAGAAAAACCCTTGAGGCAAAAAGGATCATGTACTCATGGCGATCGTGAAAAAGTAAATTTTGCTTAAAAGTGTTTTTTGTATTTTGCGGTTAAGATGAGTTCTTCAAGGAATGGTGATCTCTAACCCAATGATGTCAAGTTTCTAATACTCCAGCAAAGTTGTATCGTCCTAACACATCTGGAAGTACCTTAACTCACGATCACCGAAATTCCGGACACTCCCCCCCCCCTTCCCCCTCGGATCCGGTTCGATTCTGTCAGTAACCTACCTAGGACTTGTGCCTGTACTTCCCACCAAGTTTCATCGTGAACGCTCCATTCTACGCGCTTCACAAGATTACCGGTTCTCCCCGCCGACCCCCCCCCCCTCCCAGTCGATCGGATCTGGTCCGGACTTGAAACGGGACATCTGAGACATGGGATCTTTCAAGATGTCCAGTTTTATTAAGATCCGATAGCCCGTTCGAAAGTTATGCATGCCACTAATTCCCGGATTCCGCCGTCTCCCCCTCCCCCACGACTGTCGGAAGGGGGAGTGAGAGTTTCCAAGTTAATCTGGTTGGGTCCCTGATATGCCTGCCAAGTTTTATCGTCCTAGTCCACCTAGAAGTACATTAACTACGGATCGCCCGAATTCCGGAACCCCCCTCCAGCTCCCCCCACAGTGTCCGAATCTGATCCAGTTCTGTCAGTTGTTTATCTAGAGCTTGTGCTTGTTCTTGCCACTAAGTTTCATCCGGATCGCTCCACTCTAAGAGTTTCACACGATTCCCGGTTCCCCCCTTCCAACTCCCCCCCAATTCATCGGATCCGGTCAGGACTTGATATGAGACATCTAAGACACAAGGTCTTTCCAGATATCAAGTTTCATTAAGATCCGATCACCTATTCGAAAGTTATGCATGCCCCAATTTTCTGGATTCCGACACCTCCCCCTCCCCCCACGATGGCCGGATCGGTCAACTGACTATTTCCAAGTATGTTTGGTCGGGTCCCTAATATGCGTGCCAAGTAACTCGAGAAGAGTGGACCGACCGACCAAAAAGTGATCGGTATATGGAACTTGAGCGGAGCTGCAAGTGCCATAAAAATCTAATTGTGTTTTAGTTACCCAGCAATTAGTATTTATATCTTGAAGTTGTAAGCTAGCTCTCTTCAAAATACATTTATCAGAACCGACTGTCTTTATTCGCCTCCCTGACCCCAGCTTAGCGAAGCTATCGATTACAATGAGAGTTTTCCCTGGTGTCTACCAACCGTATTTTTTCTTTCGTAACGTGAACCAAAACTGTCAGAATTGACGAGAGGCTCCTGACTTAATTTTTGCCCTCATTAAAAGTGAATTGTCGGCTTCTCTTATTAATCCCCTGGGCGAGCTTCCGTAATTATCCCGTCGACAACAACATGTGAGCAAACTTCCAGAAAATTTGTGTGAACTGACGTTTATGCCAACTGACGTTTATATCAACTGACGTTTATGCCAACTGACGTTTATGTCAACTGACGTTTATACCAACTGACGCTTATGTGAAGTGACGGTAGGCAAACTGACGGTAAACCAACTGACGTGTAGCTAAACTGTCGGATTTTAGGATTAGGTGAACTGACGTGTAGGTCTACTGACGTTTATGTCAACTGACTGTAGGCAAACTGACGTTTGGTCAACTGACGTGTAGGGCAACTGACGTGTTGGCCAACTGACGTGTTGGTTAACTGACGTGTTGATGAAGTGACATGTTGATCAACTGACGGATTTTTGTGGGTCAACTGACGTGTAGGCGAACTGTCGGAAAATGTTGGCGTCGTGACGGAATTCTGTGGCGAACTGACGTTTATGTCAACTGACGTGTTGCGGTACTGACGGGACCCCGAAGGTTCTGCTATACAACAGCAAGTCTTGTCAGGTTACAACTACACCGTAATGAAAACTGATTATGTGTAGGATCACGGAAAGCACCTCGACAGTTCCAAACAGTAAGACATGTGTATTTAGTTCTACGATATATTTGTATTACCACGGAATATCACTCATACTGTTGTAACTACGAAAAATGTAGTGCTATGAAGTAGCAACGAATCGTGTGTGCAACTCCGCAGCGACTTTATTAAGAGTATGGAACAATGCGTCACTAGCCAAAATATTTTATTCGGGGGGACAAGGTGTTTACCGACTGGCTGGTCATTGTTAAAGACGGTTTTTGCAGATAAAAACTATTATTGAGAAAAAACCACTATGTTGACGAAAAATCAGCTGATTTTTAAGAAAAAACGACTATTTGAAAGAAAATGTCGACTGTTTTACGATAAATAGCGGTGCTTTGCGCCGACTCGGCCATGTTTTTTACGGACTGGCCTACAGTATTCGGGGGAGGGGGGAGGGCGTCCTCCCCTAGTCGTTACGCCCTGATCATTGCTACTTTAAGCGACTGCTTCAAGAAGCTCAGTCGTTTGTATCCCTTCGATTATTTCGAAGGATACCGTTCTACAAAGTAAAGTAGTACCGAAATGTCCCTACAACTGAGAGTAAGGAAAACAAAAAATGCAACTTTTTTCTGTAGGATCACGGAATTTAATACCTAAACTACTTCGTAATATCACGGAGTATCACTCATATTACTTACTACATGCAGCTCTTATCGGTACCACAGAACGATCCATTCAAAGTACTTCCATGCGAAATCCATTCAAACTGAGACAGTCATACAAAGGAGTATTTAGGTGTATATAATTTTATGAATCATATGCAATACCACGGAATATCACTCATACTACTATAGCTCCGAAAAACATAGTGCTAGTCCGAAAAACATATGAATCGTATAGTCCGACCGCCAGCTCGTCAAAAGACGCTTAGTTTCGAAAATACCCGACCCAAAAGGTACAGTCAGTCTGACGATACCACTTTGTAGGCTAAAAAATCCTGATTCAGAATATGCTTGGAACGGTGGTATCCGAAGCTGGCTTAACTCTTAAAAACACTTTTTTGTTTTCGTTTATACTTGCTTTTTGGAAGTGTTAGACCCCTTCTCGAAAAGTGCCTATTTTAGTTGAGAATTGCTCAACAGATAGTGCGCACAAGCGAGAATCGCCGCTAATTAGTTAACCCTACAGAGAAGACACGGAAGAGGAGATAAAATTTCGAAACAAACATGACAGTAAAAGCAACTAAAGATCAGACTGTCTTGCTATTTACTCAGAGAACGCCGTAAAATACAAAATAATTGATTTCTGACTATTATCAGGGGAAATAATGTAGCTGAACTTGGCATGGTAATACGATGATTTTTACCCATGGTTGCAGCCAGGCCCGTATCCAGGAATTTATTTCTGGGGGGGGTGACTTTCGGGGGGGGGGGGGGGTGCCTGCTGGTTGGACAAAAAAGTACAAAAAACACATAGATCAGAGGGAAAAGCCTATACAAATTATGATTTTTGTATGTTTCGGGGGGGGGGATCACCCCCACACCCCATGGATACGGCCTTGGTTGCAGCTCAGTCTGTCTGGTGTGTTTATTGAACATTTACTTGAATGCGAACAATGCAGGTTTGTGGTAAATGGTAGAACGTGTAGTAAATGGTACTAAAGAACCTGATGTGAAGTCGAATGGACGTTAATTAACCTGTTGTACCGACAAGACTTGAACTTCTCGGGTGCTCCCGACGTAGTTTGCACAATTTAATTTCTTACGTACAGGAGGGGTACAAGACCTTGTTTTTACACTACCTCGATTGTTGCCGCAAAAATGTTCGTATGGGAGGCAGGTGCTCTCTCGACTTGAATGAAGGATAGGGAATTTGATTTTGTGACGCAACGTTGGCAAAGTTTGAGATTTGTGCGTCTCCTTGGTCTCATTCAACTCGTCTTTTTGTGCTTTAGATATTTCGTGCGACATTTCAATACATGAGCATATTGTGACTTTGGTCACACCGCACTTTCTGTACATTTCTCCATTTTGGGATTTGTTAAACATTTCCGAGAAAAGGCAAATTCGGACAAAATATTACAAACTGGCAAAATACCTTCTCGGACTCCCCCCGTGGAAGTCTAATTCAGCCCTGTCGAAGAAGTACCACATTATCGATGCTTCCGCGAAGTGCGTGCTAGATCCCGGGCTCTCAAAAACATATACGAATCGCCGTTGACTCGCCTAACGTATTTATAAGTTTTATAAAGTTTATGTAGTGTTTCGTTTTCTTTGTGTGTAATTCATTTTTCTTTCTTTCTATTACTCCGCTCTTTCATTTGTTGTATAGCGGGCCTCAATAAATTATTATTATTATTATTATTATTTGAACCAGTTGTAATCCCCGTAGTTGTTGATTCATTCCAGCAAACTTAGGTTATTAAGCAACAGACTCGTATCACATTCTTAATGAACGACTGTCTATTCCTGGCACACGGAATCAGCGGGTTCAGTTTGGTTAGAATAACTTTTCTGCCGACAGTAGCCCACTATACCAGATGACGGCACTTATTTCTGGGGAGGAGAATAACTTATCAGGTTTCAGGTCTACTTATTTATTAACGGTATATTCATAATCAACGGGTTCGATTTGGTCGTAATCCATTTCTCAACCATTGTGTTTGATAGCTGTACTCATTAGTGAGAAGAAATAATGGAAGAGCATCAGGCTTCATTTCTACTTTAAGCCACCTATTCCGGAATTTATTATCGACATATTCGGAATCAGCGCGTTCGATTTGGTCGGAATCCACTTTTAAACCTACTGTACCGTTTGGGTTAGGGGGGTGTCACATTTTCAGGACCTGGCGGTCGGACTAGTATGTGCAACTCCGCAGCGACTTTATCAAGAGTATAAAAGACCATCAGTGCTACTCTATGCAAATGCTTCGACAAGTAGTATGTATTATGTAGTAGTATGTAGTAGTATAGATGCTTTACACATTTACATTTAGCGTCGGATAAGCCTAAGTAGTAGCATGCAGTAACACGGTAGTCTTGACCGAGAAGCATGTAGTAGCATCAGTTGATACTGAGATAATTTTGTCATCGGGTGGAATGATAGCGTAGGTCCTGGTTTGCAACTGGGAAAATAAAAAAAGAGGTGGAGGCTAGGCTTTTAGACCAAGAAATTCGGAGCTGGCAGGTTGCAAAGGATCTGTCACATTCATTGAGGTAGTATGCTAAGACTAAGGAGGTGTAGGGGGAGGAAATATTTTTTTAAGGTCGGTTTAAAAAGGGATGAAGTAAAGTTGGTGTGGGGTCTTAAGGCAGATTGTTTACCGCTTGGGCCGCAATATGGGGATCTGAACCGGTTAGACGAATTTGCTTTCAAGCGGAACCACTGTTCAGATGGCTGGCTTTGATCTGACTACTGTAGTGGTTTGCAAACTATGTTCTCAAGCCCCTCGGTAGCTCGAAAGGTAGAGCAACTGCCTTGTAAGCAGAGGGTCGTGGGTTCAAATCACGGCTGAGGAGCATTCTTGTCTTCCATTTCACTACTTTATAAAAAGTGGAGGTGTTTGATCAGAAACATGTCATCTTGTCAATTATCAGATTTCCTTCGGGTCCGACCACCCGTTCGAAAGCCATGCACGACAAAATATTCCTAAGTCCAGGTTGCCAGTAGAGACCGTTTCTGTCGAAGATATCTTGCGTCATTATACATTGAAGTTGCACTTCCACATGTACTGTACAGTGCACCTTTTAACTTTTGTCGGCGGCGCAGTTTAAACAGGACCAAAGGTTTCGATGGGATCCCAAAATTTTAATATTTGCTCCAGACACTTCATTCATTCATTCATTCATTCATTTATTCGTACTAGTAAGACTACATAAAATAAATATGTAGATTCGTAGATTCGGTCTTCAGTAGATTCGGTCTTCAACAGACTTCTTTAGCATTTTCAGATTTTAGAAAGAGGTTAAGGCCAACGGCAGGCTAATAATCGGAGAAGACCATGTTCCTACTTGAAAGTCAACGGATACGCGAGCTGAGTTTCACCAAGTTCAGATATATTCTGATTCCATTTTGTGCTATCAAATATTCAGATATGGATTAAGCATATGGTTTACCCTATTGCTTACGTCGCATCTCCTTCCTTCCTTAACAAGCACTGCATGTTCGAATTTGTGTTCTCCACAGTGCTTGTCACGTATTTGTAATTTTGTGTAAAATTTAAAAAAGTTGAACTTGAGCTTGAACTTACTTCTGCCCAACTTCTGGATTCGGCCGGATTCCGGACAAACTACTTTTCTGGCAAAAAACTAAAACTCAAAAACGAATTCAGCATGTCTTTTTGTCCCTACATCGAACCTCTAATGAACTTCAGAATAAACTTTGTCTTTTAACAAATTTTCCGGTTTCAGCCGAATTCCGAGCGATCTATGCTTCCGGTGAGAAAATGATTGTCACATACGAATTCACCACGTCATCTTACACAAATTCTTCTTACCCAAATCGAACATCTTATCAAATTTAAATAAGACTTACTGAACAGCCAACTTATTTTTGTATCATATAACTGTAAACACCGCATTACTTGGATTGTTTACCTGGATTTTTCTATTTTTTACTGTTTACTCTAGAATGGCGTTCCTAATACCTATACGGACGTCGCCACAACGGAAAATTCTGCTATGACACTGCAGATTTGAATCTCAGTGGAAACGGGGCTTTTCAGTGGCCATTGATCGTCTTACGGAAGGCAGCTCACTGCATGAACACTTATTTTTAGTAAATTGTTTTTGTCAGGCATCAAACACAGGTATAAGCGCATGCAGATACCACAAATCCGACAGGGAAATTCCACTATTTGAAAATCGATTATTCGTGAATAGCTGAGCAAAGAAGTAACGCATTTACATAGGGACTTCAAGCCTCTTTAAGTTAAGAAGTGATGGGTAACTAGGTTGACCTACCTCACCCCCTTTCGGTTAAACTTTAAACAAATTCTCGGGTTGTTCGGCGAGAAAATAATTCTCATATTCGGACGCAGCACGTCTCCTTGCCCCAAACTGAACCTCTAATCGAGTTCAGATTAAGCTTTTACTTTTCACAAATTTTCCAGTTTTTGTTGGGCTAACTATTTGTCCGGCGACAAAATAATTTCATATTCGGATTCAGCATGTCTCCTTACCCCTAATTCGACAATTTCATTAGCTTTTTGAAAATTTTTTTGTTCCCCATAATTTCCAACCCCTCCCCACCCCTAAATATAGAGCTACTTTGCCCATCTTCGAACTTGACCTGTACTTTGACCTAAAACTCCAAATGCCAAGTTTGATCAAAATATCTCAACCCCTTCGAGTGTTATCGCGCTAACAGACGGACGGACGGACGCAAAACTTTTGCGATGTCATAGGTATCCCTCGATTTGTGTTTAGGGATCCGAGTTGGAAAATCAGGTCCCTACAACACTACCGAGTTTCATTGTCCTAGTGCATCTGGAAATATCTTAACTCGCGGTCAACGGAATTCTAATAAAAAATGTATCGATAAATTGTCCATGTTCTTCTAACCATACCACTGTCCATCCCGATCTCTCCACTCTAAGCCTGTCCCGACATTTCCGGCCCCCTCCCTCCCTCAAATTCCGTCGGATGTGAGACGCTAGATATTCCAACTGTCTAGTTTCATTCAGATCGGATGCCTCGTTCGGCAGTTATTCCACGGTGGTCGGACCGAGGAATTGACAGGTCAGGTCCCTGATATGCCTGAGTTTCAGCGTTGAAGTACCATAATTCGGGATCGCCGGAATTCTGCACCCCCCTTCAAATCCCCCACAGTGCCCGAATCCGGTCCGGTTCTGTCAACAATGTATCTAGGGACTGTGATTGTTCTTCCCTCCAAGTTTCATCCCGATCATTCCCGTAAGAGCGTGACACGAGAATTCCGGTCCCTCCTCAACTCCCTAAAGTCACCGGATCCGGAAGTGAGATATATGAGACACGAGGTCTTTTCAAATATTAAAGTTCAATGGGTACAGCAAACTTACCCAGTCCCACTCTGTAACAACCTAGGAACAATGCTTACCCCCTAGATCAGCAGCTTTTTCAACATTTTCCTCTCTGTGATATTTCAAAGCGTAATTTTTTAGGCCAGTACATGCCCAATTTACTAGCTTGGACAAAGATAAAAGTGATGTTTCTTATAATACTTAGTAGGTCTTCATTTGATGCATAAATCAGCTTGTATAATTCAGATTTGAATAGATTATTTGTTTTTGAATGGTTTTTGTACCTATGTTATTTTTTATAAGCTTATTGCATATTCTGGTACATTCAATAAAACAAGCTAATCAAGCTTCACAACACTATTCCACAAAGAAAAACTTTTAAAAGGCAGTTTAAGCCATGGAACTTCTGAGGAAACACTAGAACAATCAGGTAAACTGCATCTGCGTTTTGACTTCGGTGACATCTCAAATATATCCTTTTCAATAAAGCATTGCTGAAAGTTTTTGAATTTCCTCCCACGACATCCCAGCTCCTAAGGTTTAGATCGCCGAAATGCCAGAGAGGTAAAGACAAGGGATAACAAGAAAACGGCCGCTTTTCGTAGCGCCTTCTAAAGGAAGTCGGATATGTTTATTTGTGAAGCACTTAATAAAAAGTAAAGCATTAGAAGTGTCCATTGTACTTTAAGTCTCATCAAGACCCGATCCCCCGTTCAAAAGTGTTATACCTCAAGGTTCCAAATCCCCTACCTCCACTCCCCTCACGACGGTCAGATATGGGAAATGACTATCTCCAAATTAGTTTGGTCGGGTCCTACAGACGCCTGCCAAGTTTCAGCGTCCTAGCCCATCTGGAAGCACCCTAACTCGCGATCATAGACCACAGAATGACGGACCGACAAAACGACGGAATATTGATCGGTACATGGCATTCGGCCGGAACAAGCGCTATCAAAAGGAGTGGGCTGGTCCAAACAAAACCGGATAACTCTGTAAGATGGCTTACACGAACTGGTCGTTAAAAAAAAACAAAAAAACAGCTGTACTCTCAAGGATAGGGAGTAGCTAAGGATATGGGCTAAAATTCGAGCTGACTCAATTGACGCACAAATGACCATAGGCCCTGCGGAGTCACGAAAATTTATGCTCAAGTCAAAAGTATGCTTTGCACTTTGCGGTTAAAATACGAACTTTGCGCTACGGGACTACGGAATCATACTGAAGCAAAACCCTTGAGTCACAACTGATCATTGGCCTTGAGGGATCACGAGAATGTACCTTTTGGCAAAACAGTATATGTTTCACTTTGCAGTCAAGGTGCGCACTTTAAGGGGCTAGAATTCGTAAGCAAATACTTGAGACGTAAACGGCCCTGGGGCTTAGGAATCTTGAAATGTATCGTTTATTAAAAAGTGATTTTTGCACTTTGTAGTTAAGGCTGGCACTTTGAGTAGGCTAGGTTAGGAATTCATGTGTAAGCAAAATGATCACAGAATATATCTTTTGGAACGTATTTTTTTTTTTTCATTCTGAAGTTAAGATACGAACTTTAAGGAGGGTGAAAAATCAGCACATACTTAGGGTACAAATATTCTTCGGTCATTTGGGATTATGAAAGTATGTTGTTTGATCAGAAACGCGTCATCTTGTAAATTACCAATTTTCATTCGGATCCAAGCATCTATTTGAAAGTTGTGCCTGAAAAAATATTCTGGACTCCAGTTCCTTCCAGTCCCCCATGATGGTCGGATCAGGGATATTAATAATTCCTAGTCAATCTGGTCGGATCCCTAATACGCCTGCCAAGTTCATAGTCCAAGTACATCTGGAAGTACCTTAAGCTATCACCGGAATTCGTGGATACCCCTTCTAACTCCCCCCTAAATACGCTGAACCGGCCCATTTCTACCAAAAAGTACCAAGAACATGTGATTGTTCTTTTCACCAAGTTTCATCTCGATCCCTCCACTCTAAGCCTGTTCCTAGATTTACGAACCTCCTCCAATCCGTCCCCTTACAGTTCTCGGACCCAGTCCGTAACTGAAACGTGACATCCGAGACACGACTCTTGGCAGCTGTCAAGTTTCATTCGGATCCGAGGCCCCGTCCGAAATATGCTTGCCTCAAGATTCTGGATCCTCCCTCCCCCTACGACAGTCAGATCTGGGTAAAGACTATTGTCAAGCCATCCTGGTCAGATCACTGATATGCCTGCCAAATTTCATCGTCCTAGAACACCTGGAGGTAACTTAACTCAATATTACCAGAATCCCCCCCCCCTCCACCATCCTCCCCACAATGCCCGGATACTACTTTCAAGTCGCGTGCGGACCTTTCTAGGCGCCTTCAAAAGTTGGAGCGCAAACTCGAGGAAGTATTGCACGTATCATTCGAAACCCCTCAGAACTCCCCTAACTAATCCCAAAAGTTATATTCAGTGGTTGTTGCAAACCCATCACAGGTTTCCGGTCCTAAAGAAAACCGAAAAATAATTGAGAGTTGCGACCCGAGTGATTCTGTGGTCCGTGTAAAATCGTCAAATAGCAAATGGATCATGAAAGTCAAAGACAAACAATCAGCACAAATCATCGCTAAGTATTTCCATGGAGAAGTAAAAGAAGAAAAATTTATTGGGGTTGGTAAAGGAATTTATTTATCAGTGTCGGAATTTGACACGGAAAACCACGGCCGTGGTTGGCTGTACCCGCGTAAAAAGGAGCGTCAAGTCCCTTGCCGTCGAAATTTACTCGAGAGAAATTTGAAAGAGGGTTTTCATATTGACTACGACTACTTCGAATATTCAAGTACATTTATGCCCCAAAGCAGTGTTACAAGTGCCAAGAGTTCGGTCACTTAGCCTGACTGCAAGAACAACGTCAAATGCTCTAAGTGTGGTGGGAGCCACGAATCCAGCCGTGAGAGCCCGTGCACCTCAACCTCTGTGAAGTGCGCAAACTGTGGGAGTACCAAACACCCTGTGTAGGCCTACAGCCTACTCTGTCTGGAAGTGATTGAATTTACGAAGTCTACGAACTACTAATGCGGAGCCCCCTGAAACGGACGTGACTCAAGTTTGTTTGGATTTTTTTGTTATTTTGTGCTTCAGTTTACTATGTTTACTTATTCATTTATTTTTTGTATTTTTCCCATACTCCGTCTTGTTTGGCCTCGGCCAGTTGATGGGTTTATAAATAAATAATAATAATAATAATAATAAGGCTAGTGCTTGTTCTCCCCACCAGGTTTCATTCTGATCCCTCCACTCTGAGTTTGTCCCAAGGTTTTCGGTTCTCCGCTCAAACTCCCCCCAAAGCAACCGGATGCGCTCCGAGATCTGCGACACGATTTTTTTCCAAATCTCAAGTTCATGAAGATTCGATCGCCCGCTCGAAGGTGAGAAGTAACTCAAGATTCTGGATTCCTCCTTCCTCCACTCCCCTCACGATGGTCGAATCGGGGAACTGATTATTTCCGAGTTTATTTGGTCGGGTCCCCAATAAGCCTGTCAAGTTTCATCGTCCTAGCACATCTGGAAGTATCCTAACTTGCGGTCACCGGTCAGTATGTGGCACTCCGGAATGACAGTGTATGTGTTCGAATCGGGTTCGAGCTTGCTGGGGGAATTCCAAAGGGGGACTTTGGAAATTGTGTGGTACTTCTAGGGATCAAACGAGTGTAGTGATTGGGATGCAATTTGAAAGATACAAAAGTCATATGCTCTAGATGATCCATTTTGGGATCCCGGATGGATCTGACCTCGGTCAGGAGGGTGGGTCGAGTGGCTAACCTACCGGAAACTCCTCGGAAATGCTCAGATATGATTAAAAATTGATGGGTGGTAGCTGGTAAGGACAGACGCTCTAGATAAAGTATTTCTATGCCCAAACTAGATTCTTTATGGTAGGAGAATGTGGAGGAAAATTTCCGGAAATTTTCCGGAAATGCTCCGATTGACTGTAACGCAATCACTATTAAGAGAAAATGCCTAGATAGTGCATTTATGTGTTTGAGCAGTTGTTTGAGCAGGTTCTGGCCACAGCGAGGGGAGTTTGGGGGAAGATTTCCGGAAATTTGCTTGCGTAGGGATAAGCCGGACAAGTGGAAACATTGGAAAGAAAATAATAGTGTAGACATGTAATATGCCATAAATGAACCATTTTTTGTTCCGACCATGCTCAGATTCGATTTGGACTGGATAGGTTGTAAGAGAAGATGCCATAGATGAATCATTAATGTATCCAAACCATATTCGAAGACTGCGAAAGGGGAGTTAGAGGGTGGCCTGAAAATCGTTTGGCATGCCTATAGACGCAATCGGGCTGGAACTTAGGAACATACTCAAGTTATTTGCCCCAGATTTGGGGTCCCGAGAAGATTTGGCGGGAGTTTTATGTGGAATGACACGGTTCCCAGACATGACCCGACTCAAGTGAAACTTAGTGGGCTGTACGAGCAGATCTCTAAATATGATATTTCTAGGTACGGACCACATTATACGACGGTGTTGGATGGGGATATTTTCTCACGTTCTTGTCTACTTCTTTTACTACCTACTCATTAAAAAATGCCATATGAGCTCGTAGCTCCTTTTTCAGCATTTTTCAGTTTCATCATCCTAGTTTTGCAATCCACAAGACCCAGCAATTGGGAAGTAACGGGTCAAAGAAACGGAATAATTACTGAAAAAAACTCAACTACAAAGGTCCCAGTTTCCAAAACTATTTCTATATCCTATTTAAAGTTTTGGTAAACTGAAAAGAGGGCAAGCTTTTGTCTATCTGACCTGAATCATGACTTGCATCATTATAAGAAATAGAACTGAAAAGAAAAAAAATGACACCCATCAGAAGCGTCATTAGTTCTAGGCCTTAGTAGTAAGATCAACACATTAGTAATAAGAAGAGATTTAGGTTTATTTTCATTAAGGAGTAGGCGTCTTGTTAGTATGATACGGTTTTGGGAAAAAAAGGCTGCATATTCGGAATCCCTCCAGGATGGAGCAAAGGAATCGGGGTTAAAACAGGTTAAAAATATTTTGGATAGTTGCGGTTTGTCTCATTTTTGGTGTGATAGAAAAGGACCTAGAGCAGGAAATGGTGTGAGTATTGCTAAGGAGGTGGAGGTTATGTTACATGACCAGGAAATACAATTGTGGCAGTGTGGAGTGGAGGCATCTGATTCATTGTGGTTGTACGCGAGGGTCAAAGAGACATGGGGGAGGAAATTTATTTCAAGGCGGGGATTCCAGCAGATCATTTGAGGTTGTTAATGAGTTTACGATGTGATTGTCTACCTTTAGGAATGCGTAGAAGATATTTATGTCAGGTAAGAGTGTTGTCTGGTCCTTACTTTTGCCCAATGTGCGGACAATTGGACGAAAATATTTGTCACGTAATGTGGGTATGTCAGATTTCAGATCTTCGTGGGGAAATTTTTGGTGTTAGTAACTGGGGGGAGGATTGGTTGGTAAAAGTAATGGGAAGTAAAATATTTGGTGATATTGAAAAGTTGGGAAGATTCCTTTCGATTTCGATGAACCACAGAGAAAGATTCCTGTAAAGGAATATGTAAACTAGTTAGCATTTATTTGGTTTGTGTTTTCAATTTTTTTTTGTATTTAATTTTTTCCCATGGCATCTGTGCTTTTTAGTGGAATAAATCTTATCTATTTTATCTTATCGTCTTATCCTTTTCAACACATCTAAAACTAAAGGCATGTGTTTCCGCCCAGGCTCCCGTTTTGCACGTCTGTTACCGAGTGTAGGTCTTGCAGGTACAGAACTAGTGTTTTTACAATCTTTCCGTTATCTGGGTTTATTTTCTCGGACCACCTTCGAGATGATGGGCACATTCGGCACACTCTGCGTTCTGTTTACACGCGTGGAAATTTGCTTATATGTAAATTTAGCCATTGCTCGCCAGATGAAAATACTTTTTTGTTTCGATCTTTTTGTTCTTCTATTCCTCATGTGTAAATGCACCAAGCAAGGTATAAATGATCTCCGCGTGGCATACAATGCTAGCTTCACGGGCTGTCACGGTTTTAAGCTTTATTTTAGCTTAAGTGGCGACAATACTTCCACTCACATCATGATACGGCTTAACAATAGTCTTCTCTAGGTACATGGACATTTCTCTTCAGTTGCACTTTAAATTTGCAACTGAAACTGCACTAAAAATAGTTGCTTTTTTTGCAGATACCATGGTATCTCGTACCACGGTCTAAAGGCGTTTTGTAGTTATCGTGGTATCTGACCAGTTACCGTGGTATCTGAGATTCAGACACCACGGTCCGACCGTGTTAACTTATCGTGGTATCTGAAAAGTCATCTCACTTTCGTCAAATTTTGTCAAATTGGTGAGGAAGAACTTTAGCACTTATTGATGTAACTGGATATCAGTTCTTCTTTTGGGATGACTTCGAAAAGTGCAATTTCGGCAATAGTCGTTTTGCAGAGCAACCGTACTCGTTACAGATACCACGATAACTGTAAGAACAACTAATTGCAGATCTAGTTACCGTGGTAACAGATACCATGGCATCTGCAAAAACGCAACGAATGAATACTGGAACTCACTTCATCGACTCACACTAACACAAAAGATGGTCTGAAAAAAAAAGTTAAATAAGTTTTTTAAAGTTTAAAAAGTTAAAAGTTAGTCTGAAGACTAATGAAGATTGAAGACGAAGACTCGAAACTGAAGAACTAAACTCTAAGACGAAACAAAGACTAAGAACTGACTCTGCGAGTCCCAAATCCTGGCTTATATAACTTTCCTTAATCGTGGTTATGTTTACCTTAGTTCCGTACACATTTATCAATCTTGCATTTACGCGAGACCATAATTGTGCACTCGTCATCTAAGCTTTAATCGTGGCGACGTATGCCGAGGGAGTTGTGACTTGTAGGTCATTACATAATAGATAAACATTCTTTGCGCCCAAGCTGACTTTGAAACATTTATTCAAACAATGTTTACAACGGATACGTCAGCTATGATTCTTCATCAGCGATATTTTGGTCCTTCTTGGCAAGGGTCCTCGTCAGGCTGTCAATCCTCTGGTTCAACTTCGGGGAAGGAAATAAACATGTAATGAATAACTGAAGCTTCTACCGACTATAAATATCTTATTAAAGCCTGACGAGGACCCTTGCCAAGAAGGGCCGAAATATCGCTGATGAAGAATCATAGCTGACGTATCCGTTGTAAACATTGTTTGAATAAATTACATACTAGTGTTACGATCATCCGTTACATTCGGCTGACTCAAAAGAATGCTGTGTATATAACAAGACCAAAGGTTCCGATGGGATCCCAAAAGTTCAAATTTGATCCCGACAATTGGGTCTTGTCTTCGCCAGATCAAGTCTTCGAGAAGACTCCTTGAACAATTTTACTATTAAAATTTATAAACAGACTAAGGCCAAATTATGGTATGCATTTGGGGTCAAATCTGGCAGAAATGTTGCCGAAAATGCACGGAATGTAAGAAGTCTTCATGCCAAGTTTGATCAAAATATGTCAGCCCCTTCGAGAATTATCGTGCTAACAGACGGACGAACGGACAGACGGACAACTTTTGCGATGTCATAGGTATCCCTCCATTTACTTTTTGGGATCCCAAAACTGAGCTGGTTTTCAGTAAATCTTTAAAGGACGTGCATTCTTGAGAAGTAAAGATTTTAATCTTGTCAGGTCTTTCATTTTAAATACTGCAAATCTATTAGACTTCGTACGACGGTACAGGAACGTTAATACAAACTTTTTACCCGCTGACCCATGTGCAAAACTAAGTTCCATTGCTTAGGATTCTTCACTTTTCTGCCCGTGATATTTTTTCCACTTTCCATGTGGGAAAAAGAATTTGTGGGCCCGATTAACTACATTTTATTTCTTTATCCATGTCTAGTTTTTGTATCTCGTGAATTCACTTCGTTATTGAACGCTCACTGTGATTTTTTCCTTTCTTATAAAATGAAAAAATTCCATTACATTCATTCATTCATTCAGAGAGCTGAACCTAGCATGCCGTCACTCGACAAATTGCGTTTGGATCTGCCCAGTATAGAAAGTTCTGCTTCAAAGTAATTGTGCGCTCAGTGCCAATGTCCAGCAGGGATGTAGGACGACTTTGGACCTTGTAGAAGCACAACCCTCTACTATGAATGATTGAATTAACGACATACTATTTCTATTTATCACTAGATAAGAAAGTAAATACTGCACTAAAGAGAAGGAAAAGGAAAAATCCCACCGGGCTTCAGTAACGTGTGATAGAAAAAAAAGATAAAAAGAACTAATCATAGAAAAAGTAAGTGAAATATATCCTCAGAAAAGCTTAATATCCCAGCCTTCAGATAACATTGCTTTACTTGTTTATTTATTATTACATTTGGTGTTAAGCTTTAGCTTGTCGTCATTACTACACAAGTACAAACGGATTAGATTGAATTAGATATTCGTAGGGCACTTATAAAATAAACTTTTTTGGAATTCTAAGACGTAAGTGACGTGATACCTATGAATTCATAAAAGTTGTCCGTCTGTCCGCCTGTCAGTCTGCCCGTCTGTTAGCATGATAACTCGAAGGGGTTTATATGTTTTGTTCAAACTTGGCGTGAGGACTCTTTGGGTCAAGTACAGGTCAAGTTCGAAGATGGCCCTATGTTTAGGGGTGAGGGAGGGTTTCAGATTAACGGATTAACAAAAATATTTTTCAAAAGCTATCGAGATTGTTGATTAGGGGTTAAGAGACACGCCGAATCGAAATATGAAAATTATTTTCTCGTCGGACAAGTAATTCCCGTAAAAAAACGGAAAACCTGTGAAAAGAAAACGTTCAATCTGAAGTTGATAGAGGTTCAATTTAGAGGTAAATGATGAATCTGTTTTTTAACTTCATTTTCTTGTTGTATATTCAGACGATGCAGAAAATGGATACGCCAGCTACAATGATTTGGCAGCGAAATGTGGCCCTTCTTGGCAAGGGTCCTCGTCAGGCTGTTGAACTTCAGGGACAACGTTGGGGAAGGAACGAATAACAGGTTATTGCAGTTAAGAGCTCTAATAAAATCCGGCTGCCATCCCCGTTTAGTGTCGTTATTCAGCCCATTAACTCTTCGGTTCGGCCTGTCACAAGCTTCAATTTGGTATTGACCGTCTTTGTGTATTTATAGGATAAAGAGATGATCCGGAAGACAAAACAAGACGAACAAAAGATCTTTATTTTTTTGTTTCGTTCGAAGTTTAGTGCGTTCAACCCTACTTACCACAGTAACTACGCATGACGTCACGGATTCTGGCTTCTTGCCGTAAACGCTGGAACAATTTTTTCTGTTTTTGACGTGATACCGTGCCACGGGCTAATCGGGCCCATCACGTCAAAGAGATCGTAGTTACCCGCTTACTACGCTCAACGAGTGTGGTAAGCAAATAGTTACTATTTTGAGAAGGTTGGAACGGTCAGCATAGTAACTTCTCACGAAGTTGGAACGAAAATAGTAACTAAGTTACTATTCTCAGAAGGGTGGAATACGCTCTTCCCGTATTTTAGATTCTAAGCTTCGTTTGACTTCTTTTGAGAAGTGATTTTTCTTTGCCGAGTTCCCGAACAAAAGACTTTGGCATGATAGCAGCTCCAGATTACCTAGTTTCTTTTTCATTTAGAAAGAAAATCAGTTAGTCAAAAAGATAAGCACACTAAAAATAGTTTTTATTGGCTTGCTGCAGAATGTTATGAAAGGGATATAATGAAAGAATTTTGAGTTCTTTCCCTTTTGTGTTCGCTACTTCGCAGACAATTTTCGAATGCTATGCTCGTCAGTTTTTCTTATTCACTTATTTCTTTGATGTACCTTTTCATCCAATTCTTCGGAATACTGGAAATACTTCAATTCTGTTGATGCACGGCTAATTAACCTTTGGAATCACAGTATCGGTGTCTTCAATTTTATGTTTCCTAGTTGTATGCTGCACAATTGACTTAAGTTAGACAAGGTACCGTGACAAGTAAATCAGAAGTAAAGCTTTTCGAATTTAAGTTAGAAGTCTCCAATGGCGGAAGCTCTTTGACAAACCAGAACCCACGTGGCGGAACATCACTGTCAGAACTAAAATGAAAAATTTAGTTTCATGGGGGAGATGGAAACATTTGTAAGCTGTGAACTTAAAGTTTAACTAAAAAGGCAGCTAATTTTTACATCTTACATTTGGCTACACTGAAACATTTTGACCTGTCTAAGGGACATATCTGATAATGACGAACAGAATGTGAGCTGCATGTACAACAAACCAAAATTCATCAAAACGCGGAGGTTTTGAATCCGAAAACATGTCTGCAGATGCAGGAATAAAGACTATAAGTGGTGCTTATTTTTCGTCAATGTCTTCATGGTTGCGTTTTCGCAGATACCATGGTATTTGATACCATGGTCAAACATCGTTTCGCAGTTACCGTGATATCTGATACCAAGGTCAAAAGGTGTTTTTGCAGTTTCCGTGGTAACTGGCAAGGTACTGTGGTATCTGATACGAATTTGTCTTCTCAGCCGGGCTCTGGACATTTTGTTATTTACTTTGTTATTAAAAAGAACCTAAAAAAGAACCTGATATTCAGATACCATGATAGCTGCAAAAAACAACTAATTGCAGATCCAGTTACCGTGGCAGAGCTGTTCTCACGCTCCGCTAGTTTCCAGCAGAACTTGGAAAGCAAATCCACTTCCCGAGTGGAAAGTGATTTCGGCAAGTAAACGAGAAGTTGTGAAGGTGCAAGTGAGGCGCAACAACTTTCCGTTTGTTCTTGGGCTCGGTGGATTCTGGCTTGCTTTCCGAAAGCGAATCCAAGGAATCATCAGAATCGTCCTCAGGTCACAATGACGATAAAACACACGTCACCTAACGGCAATAATCTAAACTTAATGCCTAGAGCGCATATGCGTTTCCACCTTGGTTGGGAGTGACAAGAAAACTCGATGGAGCCTGAGCCACGACAGGGTCATAAACGAGGGTTCCATCAAAACAACTTTTCTCCAGGGGCGTCTCTATGGGGGGGGGGGGAGGTCGAAGAAAAAAAATAGACAATCTGGGCGCTCTGCGAGTGCCCGACCAAATACAAATGAGCTAAACTGGACGCTCGCAGAGCGCCCCCCGATGAAAAATTTATCTCAAAATAGTAGTATGAAGTAGTACGAAAAAGTAGCATGCAGTACTAACGATGCTACTACATGCTTCTACTTCGAGGCTACCGTGTTACTGCATACTACTATATGCTATCTATTAGCGAGACTGGATGCTATTCTGGCAAGACAGGATGCTACTGGATACTACTACATAAGATTGGACCAGTCTGAGGCACATTAAATGATAGTATTCTTTGCTATTACATAGTATTACATGCAACGTTTTCGTACTACTACCATACGACTACGCAAGCTACAAATTTTTCATCGGGCCGAACCAGGCCCGAACACAAAAGTTCAGCTAAACGGCCGCTCACCCAAGAAAGCTCAATGGGGACTAGCAGTGCGCCCGAAAGTGTCAGTAAGTCTAGTTGAGAGTTACCAAGAAATTGAGTGGACATCCAGCTCGGACCTAGGCCGTTCTCGGTTCTCGAGCGTTTGAGACTTCAGGAATAGGATTCTCAGCCGCATATTTCGAGCTTCCCAGACTGACAATTCTGTTCAAACAGATCTGTTATGTACCAATACCTCTTAATTTCATGTAAAAATCAGGCCGATTTTGCTTGTGGCGTACAGTTTTAAGAATTTGTTAGTTTCTAGTTAGATAGTGCGACGTTTAAAAATTAATCGACTTCGTGAGCAATGAGCGACGTTAGTAGTATAGAAAGGGGGTGTCTACTCCACACAACCCCCAATAAAATAAACCCCTAATTACACGAAATTTACCAATTTTAACATATTTTATATCAAATTAACCCCCTTTTCAAAAAGAATTATTTTCCTAATTAAAAATTAAAGGTCACCCTAAATGAAAATATTACCCTTTAATCTCAATAAATTATTGATATATATACTATAAAAAAATAACGGTATCCTATACACTACTACTGAGTAAACAGTTCTAAATCCACATCTTTGAAAGTAATTCGTTAGCAATAGCATTATATTTCTGAGTTATAAACAAATCAAATGGTGTGTCATTATGATTAATTTCTACAACCAACTTATCACCATATTTTGTTTTAGCAATTATCATTTTATATACATTATATTTCTTTCCTAATACTAATGCTTCTTCTTTTATTGTCTCATTGTATTTGTTTCTTCTGATTGTATTCAAGACTTCCTTTGTGGACTCCATTTATTAGCGGATGATTTTCTTATATAAAAATCCAAATCGCTTATCAACATAGGATAATAGAAACCGAGCACTTATGACTCATAAATGTGAGAGATTAATTCATTATAGACGTGGTACTGAGTTTGCGTGATAGTGTGATGATGAACCTGTACCGTATAATGTTTACTGTGTTCTATATTATGAAAGATAAGCTACATTAGATATTATCAATAAAAATATGTCTGTGAGTTTGGATTTTTATTTAATAAAATCATCCGCTAATAAATGGAGTCCACAAAGGAAGTCTTGAATACAATCAGAATAAACAAATACAATGAGACAATCAAAAAGAAGCATTAGTATTAGGAAAGAAATATAATGTATATAAAATGAGGATTGCTAAAACAAAATATTGTGATAAGTTGGCTGTAGTAATTAATCGTATGACAAACCAAATGATTTGTTTATAACTCAGAATATATTGCTATTGCTAACGAATTACTTTCAAAGAAAAATTTAGTTTTGCAACCGATTGGACGGGAAAACAAGAACAAAGAAACATATTGGGGATTTAGAACTGTTTACTCAGTAGTAGTGTATAGGATACCGTTATTTTTTTATAGTACATATATCAATATTTTATTGAGATTAAAGGGTAATATTTTCATTTCTGGTGACCTTTCTTTTTTAATTAGGAAAATAATTTTTTTTTTGAAAAGGGGGTTAATTTGATGTAAAATATGTAAAAATTGGTAAATTTCATGTAATTAGGGGTTTAGTTTATTGGGGGTCGGGTGAAGTAGACACCCCCTTTCTATACTACTGCCGTCGCTCATTGCTCACGAAGTCGATTTATTTTTAAACGTCGCACTATCTAACTAGAAACTAACAAATTCTTAAAACTGTACACCACAAGCAAAATCGGCCTGATTTTTACATGAAATTAAGAGATATTGGTACATAACAGATCTGTACATAACAGATCTGCAGAACATGACAAACCATATGATTTGTTTATAACTCAGAATATATTGCTATTGCTAACGAATTACTTTCAAAGAAAAATTTAGTTTTGCAACCGATTGTACGGAATAACAAGAACAAAGAAACATATGGGGATTTAGAACTGTTTACTCAGTACTAGTGTATAGGATACCGTTATTTTTTTATAGTACATATATTAATAGTTCATTGAGATTAAAGGATAATATTTTCATTTCTGGTGACCTTTATTTTTTAATTAGTAAATGTATTTTTTTTTGAAAAGGGGTTAATTTTATATAAAATATGTAAAAATTGGTAAATTTCATGTAATTAGGGGTTTATTTTATTGGGGGTCGGGTGAAGTAGACACCCCCTTTCTATACTACTGATGGTGTAGTGACGGGCCTGATTGTTTCAACGTGTCATTTGATTTTGATTTTTTGTTTTTTAACTGGAAACTCAGAAAGTCTGCTCTGTTGTACGTTTTTTTTGGATGATTAGTACTTCTTTTTCGGAAAGGGTCAAACTGAAGCACATTACCCGAGGGGTCGACGAATAGTAAGGAATAATCCGGAATGGATTATATTAGATTAGAGTTAAATTTTTATTAGGTGGCAGTCTTCTCTATTCTACATAATGTGGTAACACTATTTTTATATTATTCTACATGCCATTCATACACGGTTCATACATATACAACAAACATTCTGCTCACAAAAAACACTCACGCATCATTACTATCCTTTTGCAAGGAAAAATCTCTTCACTTTAGCCATGAAGGATGCCAGATGACTCGGAGTTCCAATTTCAACTGGAATTATGTCCCATACCGAGGGTTAGGAATAATCCGGAATAGTTAGGAATAATCCGGAATGGTAAAAGGAATAATCCGGAATGGTAAGGAATAATCCGGAATGGTCAGGATTATTAGGTTATTCCGGAATGGTGTACTTAACAAAATTGGAGTCGTCGACCCCTCGACATTACCAACTTTCAGCTAAAAGTCTCACATTTTCTGGATTCGTCATCAGCAAAGACAGACGGGCAGATCCGTGCTAAGAGGCCCTTAATTCCATTTTGGATCCGAAAAGACGTATTCTGATCATACAGGATTTCACAAAATAATTTTGCCGGTGACGCCTTTGGTAGTAAGCTCTATATACTGGAAGCTCGCGTGATTTCATTCGTGTTTTAGGCTTGGAATTTCGGGGCTTGGGTCACCTTAAAACCTAGATTATATTGGCGGAAGTAATGTTTTTCCCGAAAAAAGTCATAGCCTACTTACAAAATTTAGCTTGCGGCGCTCATTTTCATTCTGTTTTATATACAGTCATTATGAACGGCTCTGGGGCGGGCTATTGCATTACCGATTTCTGTTATTACAAACGACGTTCACCTTAAGTTTCTGTAATTTCACACGGTTTCCAGCATGCGATGCTGTGTTTCTTGGCTTTTGTTTCCAACTAGCATGACTCTTGAGCCTTGCTGGAAATCTGTGATATATTTTGAGGTAGTCACCTCCCACGCACAAGCCCTCAAACCGCCCCTAAGCTCCGTAGATACGACTAGAGGCGGACTCTCGCCGTTCCCCTCGGACTCTACTTGAGGAATCCCCGCGTTTTTGTTTGTCCCGGGGACTCACTCCCCGTATTCTCGCCGTTCCCCTCAGACTCCCCTTGAGGAGTCCCCGCGTTTTTGTTTGTCCCGGGGACTCACTCCCCGTATTCTTGCGAGTCCTCACGGACGGGGAATGCTCTGTTTATCATCACCATCATAAAAAAGAACTCCCTTTCGGATTCGGAGGGGAACCAATTTTTGCAGGTGTTGGTGCAATGTAAAATTAATTAAAAATAATCAGAATAAACAAAACCAAAAATAAAGTGGCTCCAGACTAATTTCGTCAACTGCATATCTATTTTTCGAACAAAATCCATGCTGGAAGCATTCGTGTTCTCGTTGTTTCTGTCCGCGGAGTCCGCGTGGAGTGACTCTCTGTATTCTCGCCGTTCCCTTTGATTCCCCGAGGAGTCCTCGGGGAACGGCGAGAATACGCCTTAGGCTTTTTCAGACCTCGGGGCTGGCTAGGTATCGCATGTTTTGTTACTACATGTGTGATGAAAAGCCGGTGCTCTGCCACCCCCTCCCCCCTTCAAGTCTTGGCTAGAGACGCCAGGGTTGGCACATCGAAAAATATTTAGAGAGTGACTTTTGGCCCAAAATAGAGACTGATTTGGGAGTGAAATTTATTCTCATGAAATTTTCGCTTTTGGTGGAAATCGCCTCTGTAAAAATTAAACATCTTAATTTTACTTTCATGAAAAACCTGGTCGGAATCCCTGCTGCAGAAATGACACATTTGGTAATTTTGTGAAATAGAGTGATTTTTATGACCTACGTGGGACAAGAGTGACAAAACAAAACAGAGTGACAATTCACACTATCCTGCGACATGTGGCAACTCTGAGTGACGCCCCTGCCTGTCTCCCTTCTCCTATATGGTAGACCGAATGTCGCCAACGCGAACACTCTTTAGACAGAATTTAAGCACAAGTCACAGTCGATACAGCTTATTTTTGGGATTTGGATTTTTGGGCGCACTATAGCTCTCGAAGGGAATGAGATATTTTGATGAAACTGGGTGTGAGAATTCTTCAAGAGTAAGGTCAAGTTCATAGATGGGCTCTGTAGCCCTACATTTAGGGGTGGGGAGGGGCTTTAAATTAAGGGGCAAATTACATTTTTAAACAGATAATGTGATAGTCGATTATGGGGCAAAAAGACACATGCTGAACACGATCTTGAAAATTATTTTGTCCTTGGACAAGTAGTTCGCCCGGAATCCGACCAAAACCAGAACGTCTGTTAAAAGTATAAGTTTTATTTGAAGTTGATTCGATGTTCGAGTTAGGAATAAGAAGACATGCTGACCACGATGGTGAAAACCCTTTTCTTGCCAGACAATTAGTTAGCCCGTCTGTCCGTCTTATAGCACGATAAGTCTCGAAGGGAACGAGATAGTTTGATGAAACTTGGTGTTAGCATTCGTTGAGTCAAGGGTAAGGTCAAATTCGTAGATAGGCTCTGTAGCCCTAGATTTAGGGTGGGGTTTCAAATTAAGGGGCAAACACAAATATTTTTTAATAACAATTGAGATAGTTGATTTAAGGGTTGATTTAGGAGACATGCTGAATCCAAATATGGAAGTTATGTTCTTGCCGGACAAGTAGTTCAACCGGAATCCGGCAAAATTTTGACACAAAATTTGTCGAACAATTTTCGGCTATAGCGATCCTTACCCCTTTTTCTCAAACCGGTATGGCTCTGCGCGACATTCCTTTGTTTTATTTTATGGACGTCGCAGAGATCTAATATAATCGAAGGTCGAAGGGGATGCTATATATTGTTCAAACGAGGAAATATGTTGTTCAAGCGAGGATGTTGTTCAATGAGGATTCGCTGGTAAAGTACAGGTCAAGTTCGTAGATGGGTCCTTTAGTCCTGAGGCAGAGAAGGGGTTTCGAATTTACGGTAAAAACATGTATGTTTTATAAGCTAATGAGTATTCACTGAGGCGATAAGGACAGGGGCGTCACTATGGGGGGGAGGGGGGGGGGGAATCCCCCCCTAAAGGTCTTCAGAAAATAATTTCGTCGGGCGAAGACCGGTGAAAGTTCACTTGTTTGTCGGCGCGAAGCGCTGGCAAACACAGAAGAAATAAAATTTTGTATGCGTTTGTCAGACGTCGGTCGACTCGTCGGCACATCATGTTCTCTTTATACGCAAGAAATGAAATTCTGCAAGCATCTGTTGGGCAAAACATGAAGAAATCGAATTCTGCGTGCTTCTGTCGTGCCTCGGTATTCTCGTCGGCACATCGGGTTCTTTTTATACACAAGGAATCCAGAAGAAACAAATTCTTTTGTTTTAGTCGGGCGTCAGTCGACTAGTCAGCATATCGGGTTCTTTTTATACGCAAGAAATGAAATTCTTAAACATTTGTTGGGCGAAACATGAAGAAATTGAATTCTGCATGCTTTTGTCGTGCCTCGGTATTCTCGTCGGCACATCGGGTTCTTGTTGTATGTAAGGAATCAAATTTTGCAAACTTTGTCGGGCGCAACCGGGAAGTTCAAGTCTCATCGGCACAAGGGGTTATTTTTACATGTAAGAAATCAAGTTCTGTACAGTCTAGTCGAGCAAAACACAGAAAAAATCAAATGCTCGCCGGTTTTGTTGGCACACTGCGTTCTCTTTACATGAACAAAATCAAATTCTGTAAATCTCTGTCTCGTCGGTACATGGGCTTCTATTACAAGTAAAGCCTTTTAGCTAAAGTTGAAACGAAAAGTCGAATATGTGAATTAAATAGATGAATTTACATCAAAGGAACAATCTCAACTGATACACTAGAGTTAGTTTCACACAAGATTGCGCCTGCGGCGCATTTTGTAGTATTCTCTATTTGGAAGAACGGTGAGTCATTTAGTTTTCGTTTTAGGATAGACATTCTTGGGGTCTGAAACACGTTAAAAGCCGGAAATTGAATCGTACTATAGCTAAATTTTTCCGGAAAAAGCAGATTTAATAATTTTTGCCTGTGGCGCTTGGTTTAACGTGTCTTGGTACAGTAATTGGAAGCTCCGCTTTTTAGCGAAAGCTAAAAGAAAAAGCCGAATATGTGAACTTTAATATACGAAATTATACCAAAGGAATAATCTCAACTGATGCGTTACACTTAGATTACACAAAATTTCGCATGCGGCGCATTTTGTGGTATATTTTGTTTGGAAGAACGGTGTTTCTTTTAGTTGGCGTTTTAGGATTAAAATTCCGGGGGGGGGGGGGGGGGGGGGGTCTGAAACACGTTCAAAGCTAGAACTTGTCTGGTAGGTATAGCTAAATTTTTCCGGAAAAAAGGCAGATTTGAAAAACTTCGCCTGCGGCGCTTAGTTTAACTTGTTATTGGTACAGTCGTTGGAAGCTTCACGTTTTAGCGAAAGTTAAAATGAAAAGCCAAATATGTGAACTTTAATATGCGAAATTAAATAAACGGAATAATCTCAACTAATCCACTACCGTTGGTTTTACCCCGGTTCTATTCTGTGCTGGCAACGGCGTGTTTTGTCGGCACATTTTTGAGTCCGTCGGCACAAACCTGACGTCCCCCCTCCCAAAGATAAAAGGTTAGTGACGCCCCTGGGTAAGGAGATCCACTGAATCCATATCTGAACTTAGTTTTGTTGCTGGACAAATGGTTCATCATGAATTCGGCTGAAACTGGAAATTTGGTTGAAGCTCAAAGCTGAATGCTGAATCCATTTTTGAACTTTACTTCAACAGTGAAAATGTTCAAGGAATCTGACGAAGAATGGACGGCGAAGACATGACCCAATTGTTTGAATCAAATGTTAGATTTGTGGGAACCCTTTGGTCTTGTTAAACATGCGTTACTCCTTATAAAGCGTTTTTCAACTATTGTAAGCCCAGGCAGTTTTCAGCCTCGCGCGGTACCCTTGGCTTTGACGAAAGAACTTGCAGAACCCGTTTTTATGACCATCGAGCCCCTCAGAAGCAGTCAGTGGAACCGAGGGGTTGCGCACTGGTGCCTCTTGCCTCATGCCTGCCTCACGTGCCTCATGCCTGCCTCACGTGCCTCATCTGCCACTGCCTCATGGTGTACACGAAATTGGCCAGTGAGCAACCCCTCGAGTGGAACTTGTCTCCGTTTCCAAAAGGAACAAACGGCAAATACAAATAAGCAACAACAACGTAATTGTCGTTTACAACCAATCGTAAATTATGTAGTACGGGTCGAGAGGAAAGTCTTGCTGGATTCAACCCCGCAGTGACCTCACGGTAGATCGAAAGAACGATGGTCTGGTAGTTCTTCCAGATATTTGAAGTTTACAAACATTGACATCCACGACGCGCCAGCACTACTTGCTGATCTTACCAGTTAGAGGAGTCTAATATCACTCTACACCAGAGCAAAATAGCACTAGGCAGTAGTGCAAAGACTTCAAAAAATTGATACACACTCTAATGGCAGCATTAGTAGCACCACTGGCGATAGATAACGTCCCTACTGAAACTCATTCAGCCGCTCACTACCGCTGGCTCCAATAACTTCATATCCTGAATATGGCAAAGAAAATGACATAGCCTCCATTGTTTCCTTGGTGTGTGCAGACCGCGTCTTTGGTTTAATGGAAATTCACAAACCCGTAACTTTGTCTCGCTTTAAATGCCGCAAGCGTGGTGGGCGGAGCTACGAATATGGCCCGCTTGCAAAGCATGGAAAGCATAGGTCTTGGCCTTACTCCTTTGTGTTATTTTGCACTGCTCTGCACTGAGTGAAGCCCGGCAGGAAACCAGAGCAAACCAACTCTAGAAAGTAATGCGCGAACTTTGAAAAAGTTACACTAAGTCAAATCGCAGCGACACTAGCTCCGCTAATGGACAGGAACATCCCTACTAAAATTCGACCAATCGTCAACGAGCGCCGGCTCTGATCCAGAGCAAAATACGAACAGTTTGCTGAAGCTTCTCTCGCGAAGCGAACTGGACGGTGCTGCGACGGAGGCCCATTTTTGATGCATGGGAAGGATAGGTCTTCGCATTACTCTCTAGAGTTATTTTGCTCTGCACGATACAGAAGCCAAGTCAAGTTAGTCAAAGTCAAAGGTCGAGAAAAGAGGGGATCAATAATCATAAGTGTGAACTCTCCTCCACGACTGGAATCTGCTGTAATGCATTGTTAGGACGAAAGATGACAGAAAATTAGAAAAAACACAAAAACTGATTATACTCAACACATCAGAACAGGTACTTGAATATCGGAACTACATCAATCATAGGGGTATTATTCCTGACGTAACTTACAGGCTATGTGGGTAATACATGGGTTGCCATAGAAACCTTGAGAATAACGAGGCTAGTATGTTCTCTCCGAGAAAACAGGAGTTCTGTCATCCCATTGAGGTCTCACGCTCTAACACCTCATCTCAAGCCTAATCGCTTATCCCCCCTTCGGTCATGAGTCAAATCGTGGTAAGACTTCGTCCGTGTGGCGGTCGTGCACCAAACCGTCCGCCGTCGTGTTAGTCAGAAACCACTCCATCGGCCGACATCGACGACGTATCTTTTTTGAACCAATCCGTCGGGCGACGTCACTGACGCTTCGTTCGTGAACCGAACCCAAGGTATCATGCGTGATTGTTATTGTTTCTTCAGCGTCTCTAGCGGCAATTGGTCGTTGGATTTTATGAAGCGCCTATAGTAGTTGGGACTTGACGGTGTGTAGTACACTGTCAAAAGTTTCTCCGAATAAGGATGCAGTATTTGCTACTGGAATTAATCTTATCTCTATTGGGATTAAATTAATCCAAATTAGGGATAATCTTATCTCGATAAAGACAAGATTCATTCCAGTAGCAAATACTGCAAGATTTTGTTTTACAGTGTAGTAATGACTTGTCGAGAGTTCCATGCAATACTTCTGCACTTTATCTGAGACAGATATGAGTGGTAATGTCATTCTTGACATTGTCACGCATGAAGAAAGGAACCCATGACTTTCGATAGGGGCTGTTGCAAGGTCTGGCATTCCCATTGAAATCTGAGTGTTTAACACCTACTCACTTGACTAACTCACTTGCTCGTTGAGGCATGAATGGATTAGCAGATCTCTCCGCTAAACAGTGATTTAGTCCCTAACTTCAAATAAAATACACGGTGGTTGTATCCTTCGATTCTGAGGAGCGATTCTTACAAAAAAAGATACATTGGTATATTTCAGCACATCCTTTATAACAAAAACCTTAAAATTTGTAATACGAAATACGCTTTAAGTAACCCGAAACATTATTTCAACAATATTAGTGCAGGCAGGCTATCGGTTGCCTTTCGTGCAGTTTTCAGATGTGGCGAAACTGGGTGATCACAAACGAATCTCACTGAACTAGCCTATTTTTAATTCTATTTCCATTCCCAGTGATATATTTTTAGGAGTTATATTCCTGAAAACCAAAGTTCCAGTCATATGTAAAAAAAAAATTCCGGAAGAAAAAAAACATGTTGGCTTCTATCTCTCCCCTTGGAAAGGGTGTGGACACTGGACAGATACGACAAGGATATCCATTACCATTGAGCACCACTGGAGCGATTTAATGCCAGGACATCAATAACACGGTTCCGCCCAAATCGCATTCGAATGTCACCGGTCACTTTCGTGTTTCAAAATCTGATTTGTGCAATGGAAGGGTTCTTGGATTGTTTTGAGGAATCCCAGACGGAGGCAATGTATGATAGAGGAGGCAGGGAGATCTAAGCACGGCCCTTGACAATCTCCCTTACTTCTGCGGATTGTGCTTACGGTGGACTCTGGTCCTCCTTTGATGCAAGTAAGGTGCCGCACGCATGTAACACCAGACTGCAGGATGTTCCCCCGTCCTGCTTCTACTCTGATATATATCTGCAATAAATCAATTCCAGTGTTTTTGCGCAGCTTTGAGAAGTTGCCAAAGCTTCCGCACCGGTTTTCGCCATTTGGAAACTGCAGCTTTCTCGGAAAGTGATTCGAGGAAGTGAGTGGAAAGCTCCACGGAAAGTTGAAGGATTACGGGAAATTTTTGAAAGTTTGCAAAAACATGACAAGTGTCAAAAAGGCTGACTTTGGAACATATGATAATGGTAGACTGCATAGGGAACCATATCTCGACTTATTTATTCTAACAAGTTAGGAACTAAAAACTTTCCCGGCGATTTCAGATTTTCAGCGATTTTCAGCGATTCAAAGCCATTCGAAGATTCAAATTCCTTACAAAAGCGATTCCGGAACCTCACGAAAACCGTCCTATAGATAATGGAGATTCACGTCTAACCTGACTACTCCATTCGTACAACCCAGCTATTAACTTTTTTCCCACATCTCCATAACTGTCCAGTTCAAGTACATTACTTATACGTTTGTACCATGGATCATCCAGAGAGGAAGCCCCCCCCCCCCCCACCCACCTTTACAACAATCGGCTCTTTAGGGTACCATAGAGTAGAACAGATATTGTTAACATCAGCGCTTGCAGTGCAGGCACTGGTGCATGCAATTCTTTTCGCGACAAACAGCAGAAAGAGGCGCTTTTACGTCCAGGGCTTCCATGAACATGTTGCCATTGACACCTTCAGCTGGCAGAGCCACTGTTGTCGCTGTCGGCACCATCGGGGAGGGAGAAGGCTGGAGCAGAAAGGGAACCTGACTTTGCTGACGAAGACTGCCATAAAACATTAGGGGGGAGACGTGCCTTCGGAAAATAGCATGGTAATCGAAAATTCGTGACACTTTCTTTCTCCTCTTTGACATGCAGTGGGCTGGGAACCTCACATTCGTCACTCAAAGTAACGTAGGGGAATCACATTCAGTGGGCTGAGAACCTCACATTAGTTACTCGAAGTAAGGTAGGGGAACCACCCGGGGAAGGTGTTGGTGTTTGGCAGTCACTCAGATTAGATGTCGTCGTTGGCATCACTGTGAAATCATTCAGATCTTGTTTAAGTGTCTGAATGTCTGAAGGGGTTGGTGTGGTTGTTGCTTTGGTGTACACTATCACTGGCGCTTTCCCTTTGACTGCTTTCTTATACGAAGAGCGGACTGCTGAACGTCGTTTCATATTTTCACACGGAGTCTCTCTACAAAGCTTCAGCTTTTGTAAGATCTCAAAGAATTCTTTGCGGAAGTTGTCATTAAGCCAGCCGTACAGTAGAGGGTTGGAGCAAGCGCTGCTCATGCCTAGCAAGTGGCATATCGCATATGAGATTTTGACCCGCTCGGAGTTGCTCTCCACTGACTCCATAAAGTCCATGACAGTATTGTACACATTTAGCGGTAACCAACTGAGAGCAAAGGCGCACGCTATTGAGATAAGCAGCAAGTTCGTCTTTTGCACTCGTTTGTCTTCTATTTCCCTTTTGTTTTTGTCCGCTGTCATTCTGTTCTTCATTCGCATCTTAAGCTGTCTCGCGATTTTCCCATAAGCTACCGAAACAGTAATAATCGGTAAAGCATACTGTATAATCATCGTTAGAACTGAGTAGGAGAACCGTCCATGGGTATACGGCCACTCTTCCATGCAGTAGTTAATCTCAGAGACACCAGGAATGTCTATTGGTACCTCCACATGTCTGACCTTACGACATATGAACATGGGTAGTGCTAGTACCATGCTAGTTACCCATATCCCCAATATTACCCAGAACGCGCCTCGTCTGTTTAATGCTTCCTTGGTTGGGTAGACGACAAGGTAATAGCGATCGATTGCAATAGCGGTTATTGACAGGGTCGATACGAATATACTAATTCCCTGTAAGCTTCCCGTTACCTTACAGAGAAGAGCGGTATTGCCAAAGGGCCAGTACCGTGTTAGAACCTCTATCAGGGTGAAAGGCATGGTCAGTACACACAAGAACAAATCTGAAACAGCAAGGTTGAAGATGAATACGTTTCTAGTTGTCCTCATCGTTGGTTTTCTTAGAACTGCACATATCACCATACTATTGCCAAGTGCGCCAATGAATATCATACATGAGTATATGGTAATCAAGAAGTAGTACATCGGCGGTCGAACTGCTCGATTCTTGACGAATGATTCGAGGACGGACATATAGTCGATACTGATTTCAGTCGAGTCTTCAGTTGAATACTGAACGTCCTCCATGTTGGTAAGGCTTATAACGTCACTGGTTGCAACCGCCTGAGTGTCAAGTTTGAAATGATGAAGAGGATTTGACGTCCCAACTGCAACACCGACGTTATTTCTTTCTCGTAGGTTCGTGAACTAATCCGATCTTCAGTGTGTCAGTAAGCTTTGGATAACAGCTGTCATATTTCTCGCTCGTTTCGTCCGACTAGTTGTTGCTTCGTCGTCGTGAGATTTTGTATCTGCAAGAAAATAAATTTCTTTCATATCGAATTTCTTTAATATCATCCACCACACAGTCAGAAGTTTCATAAGAGATAGCGTATAAAACTTTCAAGAATAACACCTTTTCACTTAGAAATAAAGTGTTATGACCAATTAAGTTTACACTATTTCGTGCCTAGATCTCCAACAACACCTTCAATTGGTAAAAATACTAACGGGAAAGAAAGAAACATAACAGATAACATCCCGATGTGTTATCTGTTGAAACCGCGCATCCTTTTGTTGTCGTTATGTAACTTATGAGTATTTTTACCTATTGAAAGTGTTGTTGGAGATCAAGGCACGGAATAGTATAAACTTAATTGGTCATAACACTTTATTTCCAAGTGAAAAGGTGTTATTCTTTAAAGTGTTATGCACAATCTGTTATGAAGCTTCTGACAGTGCAATCAACGGATCAAAAAACTTGTTGTCCCACAATTGACGAGTTTCCTGACTCGAGCGTCGTTTCCAACTTACAGACGGCGACCGCCTCGAATTACTTTGTGATTTTTCAAGAAGCTAGAACTCTTTTCTCCAGACGTAAAGTTGTGCGCGCAAGGTGGAGTTTCAGTTGAAGCTGGAAATCAGTAACTCTACTTATGTGAACTGGCCTTATAAGCGCACAAAGCGGATTACTTGATGTTTGTCTCCATCGTCACGTTTTCAGCATCAACTGCACAGAGCTAATACAATAGATCCAGAAGTTTGACAGAACAGAGAAGCTTTCACTTTTAAATTGACGTTCATTGGAAAACCTTCATCGTCAAAGAGATAATTAGACACATGTCTTGGATGAGTTTCAGATAAACCTGGATGATTTTGTTTGGGGGACTAAGTAACCTCATCACACGGTAGCTCTCATCTGGAATATGGAGAACAAGAGCTTAAAGCTCAGACGTGACTTCTCTGTCAACGTCGGATAGCTCTCCCGATCCCCCCCCCCCCTTTCCGCCCGCCCCTCCAGCTTCTGCGGCTGAAAACAATTGTCAGATTTTTGCGTTTCCGCGACTTTCACAATCCGAAGACTTTTTGGCCGTCACAAACACGAGTTGAAAATACTTAGAAATACCCTTCCGTCAGGCAGAGGCGTCACGACTAGGGGGAGGGGAGACGCCCCACCCACCGAATGTTTCAGCCAGTCGGTAAAAAATAGCCGAGTCGGCGCGAAATGCCGCGATTTTTCATAAAACGGTGGATTTTTTTTTAAACAGTCGGTTTCTCGGAAACATAGTCGTTCTTTTCTTAAAAACAGTAGTTTTTCTTAAAATCAGCAGATTTCTCCTCAACAATTGTCGTTTTATCTGCAAAAACCTCGACAAAAACAGCGGTAAAAATGACCAGCTAATCGGTAAACACCTTGCCCTCCCCCCAAACATTTTGGCTAGTAACGCCTCTGCTGCCAGGTTCTCATTGTGGTAGCTGAGACTCGAAACGCGTACTTTGGCTGTTCGCCAGGGACTCCTGTTGACGGGAGTCATGAAAATAGATGGAGTCATTTCTCTGGAAACAGAGAAGTTTCGCAAGCTCATGAATATATTTCCGTCAGGTTCGCATTGTGGGGACTGTATCCATTAGAGGCATTTTCGCCGTTTCCGGGGGAAATCTCTTAAAGGGAATCGTGGAAGTTTAAGGAGGCACTTCCTAAACGTATGGGAATAATTCAAGTCATAAACAATCGTTTACCATCGTTTTTCCAACTGTATTGTGGGACATTTTTCCAATCGTAAACAATTGGAAATGACCGTAAATATTTTTTTTGTTCAAGTGGAAACAGTTGTTTACTATTTTAAACAGGTGTTTCAGATTGTTTCAAGTCGTTTGCGATTGTAAACAGTTGTTAACGATCGTGTTTTACGATTAAAACCAGTTGTTTACGATCTCATTTTTACGATTGAAACCGATTGTTTCCAATCCTTTTTTTTAATGATTGAAAACAATTGTTTCCAATTGTATTCTTCTGTCTCTGCAGAGGCGGAAACGCTGGAAACGCAGGAATGTTTTTTTTTTTTTCACTCAGTATGAGTTTTGTTCAAACATTCATTACGGGCATCCATGCTAGCCTTGCAAAGAACTTAGTTGGCAAGTCAATTGCTGTTTGAAGCTACCTTCATGGGCTGAGGATCTACTGTGTTTGAGCAAAACAAACAAGGCCCATCTCTGGGCATTGAAGCCCGAGTTGAAGCCTAGAGGCCATTTTTTTTTTTTTAATAAGACACTTCATTCTGAAAACAAGAGCTACGAGCTCATATGGCACTTGTTACGAGTACATGGTACAAGAAAGCAGATTAGAACGTCACGAAATACCCTCTTTAACCCCCCTAGGATCGGACCTAGAAATAAGACATCTAGTGTCATGCGAGTCTGAGCATTTCCGGTATCGACTTGGATCATGTAGAGCAAACGTTTGATCACACTAGTTTGATCCCTATGAGTGTCATACTATTTCCAGTACCCGTCCCCATCAAACTCCTCCTACCATGGCCAAATCGGCATCTTGTCTTACTGGCTATCAAGTTTCAAGCGAGTCTTCGGGAAACTCGTGTACCCCCTCCCCCGCCGTGTAGGATCGGGTCCAGACCCTAAAATACGTCATCTAGGGCACATTGTCTCTCTTCTTTCCAAGTTTCATTCAAATCACTCCACTCGTTTGACCCTATGCCAGCCACAAAATTTCCCCCTTCAACTCCTCCCACTGTGGCCGAGTACGACTGGGACACATAAACCTTCGTATCTCTGACATCTTCTCTTCTCGTCCTTGAAGTTTGGCTCGAATCGGAGCGTATCTGGAAATTTCCGATTTCCGTTTCATCCCCCTACCGTGGCCGTATCCGGTCTGGACGCCAATTGGCCACCACACTGTCGGAAGTTTCATAACAGATTGCGCATAACACTTTCAAGAATAACACCTTTCCACTTAGACATAAAGTGTTATGACCAATTAAGTTTATACTATTTCGTGCCTAGATCTCCAACAACACCTTCAATAGGTAAAACTACTACACTGTCACAAGTTACATAACGACAACAGAAGGATGCGCGGTCTCAACAGATAACACTTTATAATGTTATCTGTCATGTTTATTTCGTTCCCATTAGTATTTTTACGAATTGAAGGTGTTGTTGGAGATCTAGGCACGAAATAGTGTAAACTGAATTGGTCATAACGCTTTATTTCTAAGTGAAAAAGCGTTATTCTTGAAAGTGTTATACGCTATCTGTTATGAAACTTCTGACAGTGCATTATGCAGTCTAGTTTGTTATTTTAGTTTGTTATTGAAATAACAAACTAGACCGCATAGACACGGTACTGTCCAACTAGCATCACATTAAACCATTTCGTATGGTTTTTATGCATGTCACAAAGTTTCCGGACCCCCCCCCCCCTGTACTTCCCCAGCTGTTGCTGCTTGTGGTTCGGTGACATGTTTTGCATATCAAGGAAATTAGTTCCGGTCACCCATAAAGTTTCACTCGAATCGGACCACCCGTTAGCAAACTACGGAAGTGAGTATTCCGGATTCCCCTTCCCTTAACTCCCCCGAAAATGGTCGGATGCAAGAATGGAAGTTTTCCTGGAGCATTGTGTCCTCATTCCTATTTGGTTGGGCCACTAATTCAATTCAATTCAGTTCAAGTATTTTATTGACCCCCCAAGATCGGAGAGTATAAAATGAAATAAAAACAACCAAATTGGCCCAACATGTAATAACACAAACAAATATTCTGGCCAAAGAACACTAAATATACAAGAAAATAAAATTATACACACGCGTTAAACTATATTAACTCTTTAACCGCTAAATATAGTAGATTTTCGACATTTTCGACAGAAATTTGTGTTGCTTTTTTCGCATAATTTGAAGTGGATCTTTCAAATGGTACGAATTTATAGCAGATCAAGTAGAACGGAATTTTGAAAGTCGACAAAAAAATTTACCAAAATTAAAAATAGTAATTTTAATATTTGCAGCATTAGAATTAGAAAAATAAGGAAGCCAACTAGAAAATAAAAGGAGTTGAGGTAGAGCAACCGTATTTAAGACGCGCGCAGACGATCTCCTAGTTAAATAATTTCCAACAGAAATAACACTACCGAAGCTCGATGAAACCCTCGACCGAACAGACTTCATCACATGAGCCCAGCAAAGGGGAACTGATGGCCCATACGGAATTCCCAAATAAAGAAAAGATTCAAGTGGCTTAAGGACTACATCATAGATCTTAACATTAAAAATATTATTAATTGGGTCAGCAGGCTTTGGACCATAAATTAGGAGCTGACACTTTTCAGGACGAAACCTTAAACCAAACCTAGAAAAATGTTCAATTAAGTGATCCACATTCTTCCGTTTTGAACCGTCAACTATGATTCGCAGTCAGCTTCGGCTGAAGGACTATCTATCATCAGAATTTCGGACCCCCCCCCCCCCCACTCCCCACATGGTGCCTAAACCCCGTTCATTTATGTCTTTGATGTACCTAGGACTAGTGCTTGTTCTTCCCACCAAGTCTCCTCCCGATCCCTCCACTCTAAGCATTTCCCAAGATTTTTGGCTCCCCCCTTCATCGGGTCGTCTGAGACACGAGGTCTTTCCAAACATTTAAGTTTTGTTAAGATCCGACCACCCATTCGAGAGTTATAAATACCACAAGATTCCGGGTCCCCCCTCCGTCCACTCTCCCCACGATGATTGGATCGGGGAAATTACTATATCTAACTTAATCTTATTGGGTCCGTGATATGCCTGCAAGGTTTCGTCGTCCTAGCTTACGTGAAAGTGCCCGAACTAGCAAAACCCGGAACGACAGAGACCGACGGACAGACAGAAATTGTGACTGCTATCTGGCACCTGGCCGAAAGGCTGACCCCTGTCAAATTCAGAATAGGATTTTCATGTATGATATTAACTTTGCCAAGCTACTTTCAGGAACCTTAGAATACGAAGTGATAAGTGAAATTTCGCTCTCGATTTATCGGTGAAGTCAACTTTCCTTGAACCTTTTAAAATGGTATGTCCCAAAAGAGTGTTTTCTTCAAGAAGACTGATGATAAATCCCATACTGCACGGATAAGCAAATGAAGGATAAGCAGTGAAGAAGAAAGTCAGAATAGGGGACCGAATTAACCAGAATAAACAGAATCATTTGCATCCCTAATTAGCAAATTATCAGAGCGGAACAGTCGCTCGTGCAGAGGAGCTTTGGACCAGGGGTGGCCTAAAGTACTCAGACCAGGGGGGGGGGGGGGGTCAACGACTTCTGCATCACAATATACGACTCGAGTATCGACGAGAAAAGCACCGTTGCCGCTTCGTGGCAACGGCACACATTCTCCATTATTAGCTTTGGCGAAAGGGGAAAGCTTCCAAAAGTAAGTGCCGCAGACGAAACTTTCTTCATCTGTCTTTTTTGGCAGAATGTGACTATACTTACCATAGAAGTTATAGCCTTTATTCTCTTTCAAATCCCAAAATTTCCAGACCTCATCGCCAAATAAATGACACCGCTCTTCCAAATAGAGAATACTACGAAATGTTTCGGAGGCGAAGTTTTGTGAAGCGCCGAGGAGCAGAACGTCCTTTTGTGATCCCAGTGAAGAGTAAAGTGTACATATTAAATCACAAATCTATCTGTAGAAAAAAGTGGCAAAATAAGGGTAATCCGGAATAATGTAGGCACAAAGTAGATTTGTTAAAAAAAAAAAAAGTAATTTTATGTTAAAAGAAATGCTTACACAGAAAGAAAACGAAGAAAACATATTTGCTGGCGAATTTAAAAAAAAAAATCCCAATTTTCGGACTTAACAAACTTTTGTTCTGTACCCTACATGAGCTTACAAATTCTGACTTGACTTCTTCTTTGTTAAAAAGATCTCAATTTGCCGACAAGACCCACGTTGTGTTTTTTCGGGTGTGGTTTCGCTGTAGTTTTGACGTACTTTTGTTTAGTTATGAAATACCGATTACCGTTCATTTGTCCATTCGACATCATGTACTTTCAGAACTAAAAAAAAGTACGTGACACTACATTGAAACTACACTAAGCATTGGTTCTATCTGCCTCAATCATCATCTTTGTAACCGATATTCTTTCACTGACCCGGATACATTTGCTTAGCCCCTTCCGTCAACATAAAAACTCAATTAGACAAAATCAAAAACACCCTTTTCTCCCTACCTATGGGAAATTTCGTGAATCTGATTAAACTGATGTGTTCTCCGGGTTACGGGCTGACAGAGGCTTCAAATATCGCATGCACGACTAATTATCATGAATGAATGAATGAATTTATTGCACGAAAAAACCCATGGGGTCATGGCAACAAAAAAAAAAGAAAATACAACAAACTACAAAAATCGCTCTTTATGGGACAGAGCAAAGGAGGAATCTAGCCACCTTACGGATATCCCCCATATTTGTACTTCCAATCTTTTCTAATAGCCACTCTTCCCTAGTAATTCCCACGCCAAATACTTCGACCCTTAAATCATTCAATCCTTCACATATCACACATAAAGTGGAACACATCCTCATCATCTTTCCACATATCGGGCAAAAGTAAGGGCCATTCTTTAACCTCTTTTTTCCTATAAAGCTTCTTTTCTCCCCAATAGCTAACCTACCCCCCCCCCCCTCTCCTTAAACTCACCATACACTTTAAATCTAATCCCGACAACCCGGCTTTAAAATAAATTTCCTCCTCCCAAACGTCTTTTGCCTGTGCATAGAACCATAGAGACACCGATGTTAGGAGACCTTGACCATGTCAAGGCCGATGTTAGGAGACCCAGACTACCATGTTGAAAAATACTGATTCGGAAGAAACGATTTTTGTTCTATACTTTCTAAAGAGAAATGGTGGTGGAAAAAATTATAGCGTCAAAATATGAATCATTGAGAGTAAAAAGTTTTTTTTTTTTATGCCAAAATCACTTTGGGTATGGGTTTTTTTCTGTTCTGAAATTTTGTCCAGTTAACTAGACTACGCGACTAGGTTCAGATAAATAAATGAAGCATTGCTAAATTTTTTATAAGATTTGATGCCATCTGATGTCTTGAAGAAGGTTGGTTTAATATTGTAACAGGTATCAGTGCTGCATGCCCTTCTTATTTACAACGTGACACGCGCTCTTTCATCCGTAAATCCACACTTTTCTATGATTTTCCAGTCAACGTTTCGACAGACGAGTAAGAACGTTTCGACCTACGAGTTACAACGTTTCGACAGACGAGCAACAACGTTTCGACAGATGATTAACAACGTTCTCGACAACGTTTCGACAGATGAGCAAATGCACCCGTTCATTAGACAGAAAGCATTACTAAAGAGAAAAGCACTCATTGGACTTCAAGCTTTATGTAGTCCCCAATTCTGATGGAAGGCCATCAACTGTCGAACAGGAGTCTTTGGGACTTGGACTGGATGTGGTGTTTTAGCTTATTCAAGCGCATAGATTGGTCCCCTGTCAAGTCGGAAAAAGAGATGAAGAAATACGGACGAGGAGCATTGGAAAGTCTTCTGTTAGGTTCAGAGAAGCTAGTTGTACTTCCCTTGGCTTGACAAAAACACGGTATCTGTGGCTTCGGGCTTGATTGGCAATCAGGGGAACTGTAAATGCTCGAAGGTGGTATACAGCCACATTCAAATTTGACAACCTGAGGTCACCAGAAGACGCAATGTCAGGATAAGTGGAGTTGATACAATCTCACAGCTTATGAGATTGTAGAGTGTATAAATCCGGTCTCGCAAGTGGCAACTGTGATTCATTGTTTTGCATGGTTGACCGTGCTGAATCACACTGCAACTTCCATCATTGGCCAGGAAAGAGAAACTGGATCTCGTTGTACCGAAAGGGGGTTGCAACTGCCCTCTATCAAGCTAACTCGTCTACCCCACGATTAACAGCTCAACTTAGGGAATAGACCATATGGAGGCATGGAGGATCAACTGACGCCAGGAAGAACCAAGACCAACGATTTCGATGGGATCCCAAAAATCTGATATTTGATTCAAACAGTTGGGTCATGTCTTCGCCATTCAGTCTTCGCCATTCAGTCTTCGTCAGATTCCTTGGATATTTGTAATGTTAAAAGAAAGTTCTAAAATGGATTCAGCATGTCTCCTTCTCCCGATACCGAATCTCTAATCGATTGCAGAAACAACTTTGAGCTTCAACCAAACTTCCAGTTTCAGCCGAATTCGTGATGAGCCTTTTTGTCCAGCAAGAAAACTAAGTTTACATATGGATTCAGTGGACCTCCTTACCCCTCAACGAATATCTTATTAGCTTATAAAATATACATATTTTTACCGTAAATTCCAAACCCATCCTCTGACTCTAAAGATTTAAAGGACCCATCTACGAACTTGACCTATACTTTACCAGTTCCTCAGGGGTAAGTTGATACGCTGAATTCGTTTTTAAGATTTAGTTATTGCGGGACAAGTAGTTTGCCCGGAATCCGGTTGAAACCGGAGATTTGGTAGAAGTAAGGTAGGAAGGAGGTAAATACACACATGGTGAATCCATATCTGAACTTGGTTTTCTCAGATGATTAGCCATTGAACGTCTTCTGTTTCTAAATCTTAATAGTAAAAATGTTCAAGGAGTCTGGCGAAGACCGGCTATCTACAAGACCAAATTGCTCAAATATCGAATTTTTGGGATCCCGTCGAAACCTTTGGTCTTGTTTCCTTGCAGAAAGGTATGGCTGAATAAACAGAATGTGTTTATTTGCAATATCCTTAAGGTTTTTGTCCTTGAAGGACTAATGAAAACAAACAAATTCCAAACCCTAGAAATGAATAGCCTGCTTATCTCGTCTTCTCTTGCGCAGATTTTGTTGCCAATGTTCTTCCGAGTTTCGCTTTGGCTTTGTGGGGAAAGGGCTAGGTCCCGGAGCTTCAGTATTATTTTTTGCTGTTCTGTGTTTTTCTTTATTCTTCTTTACTCCCTTTTTAGGTCATTGGTAGAGCCTCGCTTGTGTACGTGTACTTCAGGTTTGTGCGAAGTCTGTTTGCAAGCCTTAAGGCAAAGACTATTTGTTTTATATTGTTATTTTTCTCGGTCTATTCCGCAAATTGAACAACATCCTCGCTTGACATCTCCTCGTTTGAACATTATATATCAACCCCATTCGACCTTCGATTACACTAGATTTCTCAGACGTCACACAGAATAAACAAATCAATGCCGGCATCCATGCGCAGAGCTATACTAGTTTGTGAATAAAGGGGTAGGACTGCTAAAGCCGAGAACTGGTCAACTAATTTTGTGTCCGTTTTTTGCCTAATTCCGGGTGAACTACTTGTCAGGCAAGAAAATAACTTTCATATTCGGATTCAGCATGTCTCCTAACCCCTCAATCAACTATCTCAATAGCTTTAAAAAAAAAACAAATTTGCCCCTTAATTTGAAATTCCCTCCCCCACCCCTAAATGTAGGACAGAGACTATCTACAAATTTGACCTTACCCAATGAATCCTCACACCAAGTTTCATCAAAATATATCATTCCCTTCGAGAGTTATCGTGCTCACAGACATACGGACAGACGGAAATTCTTTGCGATGTCATAGGTCCACTTACGGTTTGGGATCCCAAAAATAGCCCCAAGTATTATCTGATGGCTATCACCACTGGCCGGTGAAAACGGGCGAAAATCTTTGAGTGAGATGCAAGATGAGGGTCTGCAAGCTCAAAGCCACAACAATTTGTAAAAAATACGAAGTTAAGATGTATTTCAGGGGTAACGAACTTGTTCCAAATATTTTCATTTTAGTTCAAGGGACTGAAATGCTATTTTAGTATGTTAAGCTGGTCACGTTATCCAGTTAATTGGACATCCGTTTTCTTCCTCTTAATAAACGATTCCAAATTCTAAGCAAATAACTTCAACACTAGCTTACTTATGCCCTAACTCTCAAATAGAGTAATTAAATATTGAGGCTGTTTAATAAACATCGGAATTGGGCCTTATATTTACCCCCCCCCCCCCCTTCTTAGGTTTAATGAAACCAACGAAAGGAGCCACTGCTATGGGAGACCAGTTTATTGCTCACAGTGAATGCCAGGGGGTCCCGTAAGCACCGCAACACGTCAGTTGACATAAACGTCAGTTCACCACAGAATTCCGTCAGCACGCAAACATTTTCGGACCGTTCGTCTACACGTCAGTTGACCCTAAGAAATCTGTTAGTTGACAACACGTCACTTCACTCACACGTCAATTCACCAATACGTCAGTAGACCAGCACGTCAGTAGACCAACACGTCAGTTGACCAAAATGTCAGTAGACCAGCACGTCAGTAGAGCTACACGTCAGTTCTCCTTATCCTAAAATGCGACAGTTCACCTAGATGTCAGTACGTCCACCGTCAGTTCGCCTACCGTCACTTCACACAATTTCAGTACCGCAACACGTCAGTTGACATAACCGTCAGTTCGCCACAGAATTCCGTAAGTACGCCATCATTTTCCGACAGTTCGCCTACACGTCACTTCACCAATACGTCAGTAGACCAACACGTCAGTAGCTGAATCCCAGTGAAGAACCATCCTTTAAATTTGGTTTAACTGAACAAGGCAAGAGCAACTAAGATACGACAGTCCAGTTACCCATCACTTATTCACTCATGCTACGTTTACACACTACATAAATCCGAGCCTCTTTAGTCACCTACAGAAGAATGAGAAATTAAAAGGTGAATTAGAATTTTATAGTTGCCGACCCCTCGCTGGCCTCGGAGGATTTTAGTCGCATACTGTCAGAAGGAGAAATGAAAAGGTGAATTAAAATTTGTGTAGCTACCGACCCCTCACTGAACTAAATGCCTACCCATGTCAGGATACTAAAGCGAGGAAGTGATGGTGAACTTTGAATTTGAAAAGTTGCCGACCCCCCAAATAATACCAAATAGAGGAAGGGAACGGTGCGGAGAATTCTGGCGACAGCATTTCTCATTTTAGTTGCCCTTCCTGCTTTTCTCGCCTTCACTTCCCTTCCTGGTTTTAGTCGATCCCCTTTTCTATTTTACGCACGTATTTGGGCTTGAAAAGATCTTTAGCGACACGAACGTATTTGAGAAATCGGTCCGTTTTGTATATAAATACGTCCGTATTGCTAGAAATCTTTTCTATCGCAAATATGTGCGTAAAATCACACTGCAGATTTTACGCAGTGTGTAAACCCACCATCAAATAGGCTTCAAGACCCCGTGCCGGAATACCTCTATGTGCCAACTACAGTGGTTTGCAGTCAAGTAAAATCTGTTGTGGACCGCATGCAATAGCGGGCTGTCATCAGAAGTGACGTTACAAACTGAAAATGGAACATTCCTTAAGTTGATCGCTTCATAGCCGCGGAAATGCACGCTTTTGATGGAATTCAAATTTTCCGTGTAAGGATGAAATTCGTCTTTCGGGACAGCAGTCCATAGCCTATCTGAACATCGCTACTGAGCCCAAGAAAATTAAAAAACAAACTCAGCAGAGTTAAAACAGTTCAATGTATTCAAATCCAAGATATAAAATAAGCTGGATTTTCAGTTAGACTTTATGCAGAAATAGCCTATTTTCAGGCTGTCTTTAAAACATCAAAGACTCAATTTTCTATGAGCTTGACCAACGTTTCGGAATCATTCCCGAACTCGTGACCACACGCCATAATGATGACATCCAATTTTGCTATTCTTCAACATTTCCTAGATGCCCCCTTCGCATTTCGAATATATCTTGCATCGCGGTCACAACCGCCGATCACTTTCCCTTTCCTTCCTACATTTGCATATGGGTTATCTCTCCATGGATTATATCTATGGTACCTTCCAGACATCCGGAATCTGGGGTGTACAACACCCCGGACTTCCAGACGTTTTTGGTCTGCCTTCACCTTCCAGATCCGTCTCGACAAAAACGGCTGTCTGGAATCCGGAAGAAAATCTGGAAGGTGAAGCCTCGCTTTAACACATACCTACCGGAAGAATTTGTAACACAAGATGGCAAGCCAGTAGGTAGGCAAATATATGTCAGAGATCATATGGTACCTTCTCGTACGACGCCTCCGATTCTTATTAAAAATAATCGAGACAGAAATAAGGAGGGGGAGAGGAAATTCCCTGATGGCTAGAAACCGTAACTACGGAGCAGGAATTCCGTTAGTCTACTCATTAGAGACTGGATATGAAGTCTGAAAGGATATGAACGAAGGAAGGAAAACATTTCCAAGAAAGAGGCGCATATAAGAATTGCCATTATTTTGTCGGTCGTTGGGCTTTTCTCAGCGAATACCGCAAGAAATGATCCGAGTAAAGTCACGAGATTGTGGGTGATAGTAGGTCACATGTTAACAAATGCTGATCTGGGTAAGGTCAGGTAGGCTACACTATAGGCGTACCCTCGCTATTTCCCCAGGACTCCCTTTGAGGCGTCCCAGGTACTAACTCTCCGTATTCTCGCGAGTTCCATGGGCATCATAAGGAAGGGTTTCTCTTTCAGATTCGGTAGGGAGTTGATCTGGGGAGTCCCTGTTGTTGTTGATTTTTGAAAAACATTATATACTTTATAAAATAAATTTCTGACTTTAATGTTGGGGACTGATTGTGAGGAAAAAGCATTTCTTTGATTAAAGGTTATTTTGTTTTGTTTAAAAAATACCTTTAAAATCAACTACAACAAACAAGAACAGACATAAGTTAAAACAAGGTGGGACAAGGACAGACTAATTGCGGTCAAATTCCACAATACTCTTGATACTAACTCTCCTTGCCGATGAAAAATCGCTGTGTACCTAGCAGAAGAGCCAGAGGCAGCACCACAGCTGATCGCCGTAACTGGTTGGCACAGGATTTGAGTTGTTGAGTTTGAGTCGTTCGTGAGACCTTTTCTCGTTCTTCCTGAGGATCACTGGCGTATTTTGGGCATAGGCATATAGAGTATTGCGGCCGCTCTTGCCAGTTTTCGCTCTTCGGTCGCCATTTTATTTGGAGTTTATAACTCCTGAACCATGACATAAATCAAATTCAGTATACGGTATACTTGCTGGGACTGGGGCTTAGATGTGCCTAAGTCCCACTCCCCATTCCCATCCGGCTCAAGGGCAACTGGGTCTAGATTGACTAGTGAGTTAGGACCTCGACCACCTTCGGAGGCAGGACAAGGACATTTTGTTTTGTATTTTCTAACCCTGGGGTCTGGGTGAATCTTTTCAAATCACGCGTCCCGTCCCTCCCAGTTCCTCGACTAAGTCCAAAATACGCCAGCGATCCTCAAGAAGAAGGAGTAAGTGTTTCCGTACGACTCAAACTCAACGACTCAAATCCTGTGTCAATCAATCACCGCGATGTTTGGGAGCAGCTGTGACACCGCTTCTGCCTTTCTTCCGCTAGATACCCGGAGAGGCCGGAGATTTTGCATCGGCAAGGAGATAGTCATCAAGAGTATTGACCACGGTTAGAGATCTGAGGATGAAACTAGACGATGAAAGTGAGGATGGCAGGCGGCAGCATGGCGCCTTCATCGTCCAGCTCAATCCAAAAGCAACAGGATTGAAAGTGGAACACACGATCAGGATCGGGAGCTCCCTGTCTGGAATTCCTGCCCGGATTTTCGGCACCATCATCACTTCCATATGGAAAAGTTGAAATTTTTCAACTTGATGATGAAAGTGCAGGAAATACGATCGGGAAAACCTGATCGTGTGATGAACCGAGAGAGCAGACTCCGCTCTTGTTCATTTATATCCTACGCGTGCCAGAACATTTTTCTAAGCCTTATCTAAAACTGACAGCGATTAGATATGTCCCAAACACATTGTTCTTTGTGAAAAACGAATTGTCACACTTCTAGCTATGGACTAACATGTGAAGAGTAAACAATAATTGAGATAACACGATTACCGGCACCGGAAATGGGTAATGATATGCAAATTCAGCCGAGCCTCTGTCTGTGTACGATAAAGGGGTTATCATCCACACTGCCGCGTTTTGCGCAAAATTTTGCGTCATGCGAGAAGCAACGCAAAACTTTGCTTTTTGTCGCTAGTGTCGGATGCGTTGAAATATTTCAACTGATCCGACATAACGCATGCGATTCTTGAGGGAAAGACAAGAAAAAACAAAGACAAAAAATTGCTGTACCTTGATCTGACAAGATGACATGTGGGGTTTGACTGAAAATTTTCTAATGGTAGGTGGTATTCAGATGGATAATCTCCCAGCATCTTTAGAGGTTGTTTCCCCAAGGTTTTTTTTATCCTTTTGTAGAATAATCTCGTCGAAAAAGTGAACAATTTTGCAATTCGTTATTCGAAAACGTCACAACACCAGGGGGAACTATTTTTCCTCGATCTCTCCGGGAAAAGGAAACTATCGGCTTTGGCCTAAAAGGGAATTTATGAAACAAATAACTTCAACAAATTAGTCCAGTGATTGGAAGTAGATTCCCGTTCAGACACTGATTGTGACGCGGGGGGAATTCGAAAAATGTCGGGGAAATGAATTTGCTTCTAGCTTAAGTA